>WOFM01000425.1:485091-582108 GCA_011428145.1 Ericerus pela
ATCTATCTATCTATCTATCTATCGATCGATCTATCTATCTATCTATCTATCTATCGATCGAGCTATCGATGGCGATCTATCGAGAGCTATCTATATCTATCTAGCTATCTATCTATCTATCTATCTATCTATCTATCGATCTATTATCTATCTATCTATCTATCTATCATCTATCTACTATCTATCTATCTATCTATCTATCTATCTATCTATCTATCTATCTATCTATCTATCTATCTATCTATCTATCTATCTATCTATCTATCTATCTCTATCTATCTATCTATCAAAAGGTAGATAGATATAAGTCAATTTCTTGTTCTCACAGTGCAGGTGGCAATTTTCATCAAATAACACGAAATTTGGTAAGTACGTTAATACTAATCCAAGGACCTGAACTACTGACTTTCTTGCGGATCAGCCAGAAGCTTCTTCAGGTTCCACAATTTTTGTTTTTATTCTGACTATAAAATGTTGAATTTTGCATCAATATCCACGAAATTCGAAACAATTATTTATCATAATTTATTATATGCCACCAATTTTGGCGTGGATCGGCCGAACGATACTTCCGGTATAGCTAATTTATTTTATATCGGTCACAAAATGCCCAATTTTGGAACAAATATGTAAGAAAATTGAAATAAATATTTATTATATATTATTGTAGCATACTATCAGTTTTGGTGCGGATTGACAGGATGGTACTTCCGGTAAAAATATTTCTTTTCGTTTTTACTCTGGTTATAAAATGCTTATATTTTGAACTAATATTTATTATAACTGATTGTAACGGTCTATCAGTTTTCGTGTAGATCGATAGGATGATATTTCCTTCGAGTCAATTTTTGTTTTTAATGGTTTCAAACTGTGTAATTTCAAAATTCAGAACAAATATTTTTAAGTAGGTTTTCTTTATAAAATCTATTTATTACGCTTAGTGTAGTATTAGCCTCCAGGTCTAGAGGTGGGTACGTTTTTGTTTCATGACCTCAGGAAAATTTTGGCACCAATAACTCAAATTTATATATTATATATAAATCAATTTCTTGTTCTCACTGTACAGATCTCAATTTTTGTCCGATAATCACGAAATTTAGTAAAAAAATTTTTACTAAGCCAAATACCAGACGTAGATTTTAGTTTGGATTAGCTGGATGGTACTTCCGGTACCACCATATTTGTTTTTATTTTGGCTATAAAATGCCCAATTTCGAATCAATTACCACGAAATTCAGAATAAATATTTATTTGAATTCATTTCAATTTTGGCGCGGATCGGCTGTTGAGTACTTCCAGTATCGCTATTTTTGCTTTTATATTGGACATAAAATACGGAATTTTGGAACTATATGTACGAAATTTGAAATAAATTTACTGTCGCATGCTACCAATTTTGTTTCTTCCGGTGAATCTTTTTTTCCTTTTTTTTTTCTAATTTGCATAAACTTTTCTTATTACAAAAATTATCCAGATGCTCATGTTTTCTTTTTTTTTATTTCATAACTTTTCTATATTTCATTGGTTTTATTTTAAATTATATGATGATGTACTATACTTTATCATCTTAATTTATTTTTCATTTTTTGAATAAAAAATGCTTTTATTTTTCACTTTGTCTAATATTTTGTTAGCAGCTAACACATGTCATACAATTACAACATACCATTAAAACATATAAACTTACAGACAATTAATATGACCATCAAAATTCATAATATTCTTCCTCTCGATCCTACTTCTTCTAGCGAGGCTTGCTGCGCTCAAGTTGTTTATTTTTATTTTAGCTACGAAATACTCAATTTCGCATCAATAGCCGCGAAATTCGAAATAAATATTTCTTTTAACTCATTGTAGTACGCTATTATTTTTGGCGCGAATCGTCCAGATGGTACTTCCGGTACCGCTATTTTTGTTTTTATATTGATCATAAAATGCGGAATTTTGGGATCATATGTACAAAATTTGAAACGAATATTTATTATAATTTATTGTAGCACGCTACCAATTTTGGTGCAAATCGATCTTATGGTACTTCCGATAAAACTTTTTTCCTTTTTTTTTCCTTTTTTTTTTTTTTTACTACTTACATGGACTTTTTTTGTTTACAAAAATTAACCACATATTCATTTTTTTTTTTTATAACTTTATTCTATTTATTTGGTTTTTACTTTAAATTTTATTATTTCTGCCATACTTTTATCATCATAATTAATTTTAAATTTGAGAAATATGGCTTTTAAATTTCATATTATCTAATATTTCGTCCATACAATCGTAACATACCGTTAATGCATATAAACTTATAGACAATTAATATGACCATCAAAATTCATAATTCTTTTTCTCGAAAACCTATTTTTTCTAGCGAGGCTTGCTGCGCCGGAGTTTCTTAAATTTTTATTCATTTTCAATGCCCTTCACTCCTTGTTACAAATTGTGAAACCTTTGAATTTTTTAAAAATTGTCGAACTTTTCCTCAGCAATATAAAAATACAAAACAACAAAATAAAATGGAATTTTTTGTCAAACCTACTTGCTGTTTTTCAAGAGATTAGTAAAAATAATGTTTTTCATTTTATATTGAGCAATATCTTTTCGCCTTCGCTGGAATCTGAATAATAATTCGACAATATCTCCACCCACCTGTTTTTTTTTCTTTTTTTTGTTGGCGGATACATTAATCATTTGAGAATCTAAGAAGACACTACCGAAGTGATAAAACTTCTGAACTCGTTGTATCAGTGTGATAGCTCATGTTATTGTGAATTATACGAGGAATCCATTATAAAAATGTTTTACACTCCTGTAAGATTTACATCCTATAAAACTTGGTAGCCACTTGAACACGTTTGACAGAATTCGACTAACCCAGACGTATCCATTTTATGACGTCACGTATAAAGCACTATGTAATCTTCTCAACATTTAAAAAAATTTGTGAAGTTGGTACACCGATTTTTTCTTTCATTACTTTTAAAAAAATGCTTCATATTTGCCTCTCTAAGAAAAATTTCCAAAGTTTTGGTCAATTTTTTATGAAATTTGAACCACGGATATTCCACGAGATTACATAATTATTTTACATGGTTCACAATAAAACCACCATAAACGGTAATTAGCAGGTACGCGAGAATATGTAAAAATATGTATTTGTGAAATTTTGTATTAGAAATGTATATATTATGTATGTATATGTATGTAAGTACCTATATATATATAATTATTGTGTGCTCACAACCAGCATCAAAATTCTTAAGCATATGATATGCCATGAGACATTGAATACATCTGAATATTTTCTTGAAAAACAAGTACCTACGATGGATGCTGTATTCAAGCCATTACTCAAAAAGTGATAAAAACCATAATAAGTAGCAATTTTATTGGTGACAAAGTTCCTGCGGAAATGTTGTGCTAATATTTGTGCCATGCATGTTAAATCACAACTTACGAATTGCTTGCTGCACTTTGCATGTAATTTGTAATTACTGTAATGTGACTAATAGGCTTATCATTGTTTACATCACATTGGTACCAAGTGCACACGTTGTACCTTATCAGGTACGACCTATTAACGACTGGTCTATCAACACAGGTACATACGTATTTATATACATATGTATGTTTGTATGCATGTAAAGAGCTGGGTATAAAAAGCCTTTGGGCACAGTAGCAGTTAGCCAGTGTTTACTGAGGTTGGCTCTCTGGTACATTGTGTACATGCCAGTGAACATGCAAACAGTCTATTGACTACTTTCTGTCATGAGAATTCTCTGCCCATGACCAACGAAATTCCACAGTATTGTAATATTGAAATAAATTTTTTTCTGTCAATTCGGTGAAGCGTAACGAACACACCTACTCATTATAAATCTTGGACCTACAAGTTTTGTACTATAAAATCAATAAAAATAAATAAAAAATAATTTTGGGACTTCTAAGATGGCGTAGTTTAAAAAGTTTGTAACCCAAAAACAAAAATTCAGTACAAAAATTGTAAAATGTTGTTTCTACATTTGGTAATGTCTAACGAACATTTCTACTTATATAAATTTTAAACCTATAAATTTTATATCATAAAAACAATAGATAAAAAAAAGAAAAAAAAAGAAAAAAAGAAATTATTATTTCCCCCACAGAAAATAGCGATTTTGTTGTATTTGGTATATTTGATGATATCATATGGGCTCTGAAAATTCATAGAATTATGCTCGGTCTCGTTTGAAAATGCCTAATTCTAAAAATTAACAAATAAATAGGTAAGGCTGATCGTTCGAGAAGATAGGTAATAATTTAAAAATAACATTTCAGAATTCAATTATCTACCTACAAATCAAGGCAGAGATTCGTCTTATACTTTTTCCCATTGTAGCTGACACCCATATGAATTGGATTGCATTACTCTACCTTGATGCATAATTCATAAAATATTTGAAGTGAAAAGCTAATTCTGAAAAAATGGCAGGAAGAAGGAAAAAATTTCCTACTTGACTTTCAAAATTCAAGTTCGCACATAGGAAAACGCGCGAATTATGCAGAATATTTTCGCCATAATGCTCTTCTTACGCCTGTAAATTTGACATCAGCATTTATTGGGGCTTTCCTTTGAAATTCATAAAAACTCTCTTACGTCTTCCAACTTTCTTTCAGTATTTTTTTTATTAATTTCAGTACCATGTCAAACGATTGAATGGGGATGGTAAGTTTTTCGCAGGATGAGAAGAAAAATTCCATATAACTGAACGTTTTAAAAATTCCAGATAAATTCTCGATTTTAATAGGCGAAGGACGTTAAAGTGATTGAAGGCCCTGAAATGGTATAAAAAAAGGAAATGAATTTCAAAAGTAAAAGTTGCTGTCATACGAAATGAATACCTGCGACAAAACTATCATTCAACATAAAATTCGAGAAGAAAGAGCAAAAAAAAAAGAAAGTTTGACGATCGAAGTGAGTATATATTTTTGTGTTTTATGTAAGTAATTATTGATTGGTTAAAAGAGCAAGAACGAATATTATAATAGACTACCTAAGTATCAAAAAAATAAGAAATGGCGAAAACAAGAGTTTTTTCTTTCATCAATTTTTTTTTCTGATTATAATTAATTTTAAAATGTCAAGGATCCGATGTCGGTGACAAAAAGTTTTCTTCTTTTCCATTTTTTTTTTCGAACGTTGTCAAACGATTTGAAATAAATTTTCATCGTTTTGTATTCTGAAGATACTTTCGTTTCTCAGTAATAATGATTTAATTCCATTATTATAGCTTTTTAATTTTTTTTCTTTGTTGCCAAAGGATGAAATTTTGATGGAAATTCGATAAAAATAGTAACACGACCAAGTGTCTATATTAATGAAACATTTAGAATTTTTTATTATGCTCAACAACCATAGTGGGTCTCTTTAATTAAACTTGCTTCTCGTTAATGAAAAATCGGTTTCTCGTTGTTGTTTGTTCGCGAAAGAGTAAAAAGAAGAAGAAAAAAAAAGGAGCGCAACAAAAGTTTTCAATGATAAAAAAAAGGGGGAAAAATCGAATATTGATTCACTCTGGAAACTTTTTCCTCTTGATGTGCGCTCATGAGACTCTCTCATTAGTGGTTTTGGCACGAGGGAAGAAAATTAAAGACGATGGGATCATTCTATTGTAAATTATACAGAGGCCAACTACTTTGGCTATTCACAAACGAGTTTCCAGCTGCATGAGAGTTTGTCCAAGAGATGATATTCGGTGTATGACAAAGGTGGAAAAACCAAAAAGAATGTGAGGAAAAAATTTAAGTGCTCATGCGAATACTGAAAGCAGGTAACTGAATTAGAGCGGGTCACTTTTTAGAGTTCGGAAAAATTCTTGCCTTTTTAATTCGAAAAGTCTCGTTTTCTGGAACATTATTCGTCAAATAAATAGGTATTTAAAATAAAATTAATGGTAATAAGTTATAGCGTTTAGCTGAGACAAATGGATAGGAATTAATTATGTCAATAACCCTTCGGAAAAATCGAAGCGTAGCTTTTTTTAACCAGTTTCAAAAATTGATTGTGAAACCGTTCATAAGGCCGAATGAATAATTCCAGCATTATTCAAATTCGACAGAGCGTTTTCAGGATTCGAAGAGGTACTAATCAAAGATTAAACTGAAATACTGCCCTCGATTCCTTATTGCAAAATATTTTTTCATATTGTATAATTATCTGTCCCACAGACAATCATACTCTTTTTGAATTTTTTTCATAATTCACCTAAGTCCACATATAATCCTTTCGCAGACATTGTTGCGAGAATAATTCTACATCAGAATTATTTTGACAAATAAGATAATTTATAAATATTATCTTTTATTAATTTCAAACTTCAAATTATTACAACACTTTAAATTTTAATTTATTATTAATACTTAATAATAGTGAGACCTGATATCCATAACATCGAGTATGGACCTTAACATTTCTACTCGACTGCTAGTTCATGACTGAATAATTATGTCTCCCAATGGAAGACAAGACATCACTTTTGTTTTCTTTGTTATAGATCAAAAATGGCCGACTAAAAAGGTGGCGTGACATAGAACATCCGTCAAATATGATGATTCTTCATTGTCAGCATATTTGGTGGTGTTCATCTGTGAGAAGCTAGGTGTTATATAGATGGCTATTATTCCCAGAATTAGGAATAATAGTCGTCTATAATTTGTTTGACACGTTTTTGTAGACAAACTGAATCGTCTGCAAAAACAGGATGAAACAGACACTCTCATTGAATGCTGAATTTATAGTTGGGATAATTTCACTTTTGTGAGGCCCAAGTCCAAAAAAACCAACAATTTCTGTTAATTTTTCATTGAGAAAAAAAAATGTAAGTATAAGTACTCTTGAAAAAATTAAAGTAAGAAGTTAATTTGGGGAAGGGGGTCATGTTTTTTTTATTTCAGAAACTAAAAAGGACCTCTTCATATCGGATACTGCATTACATTACATTGAAATGGTTAAAATTGTTCATACAATACATGATCAGAAAGGCAATGTTTATACTAATATTTTCCAGTAAAAAGTCAGCAGCTCTCATCACTAACGAAGGTAATCCCAATGTAAAGTAAACGTAGATAGAATTTGTAAAATTTCCATAAAATTTTTCAATCATCTTCTGCTGTTTGAAAATACATAAACAAAACAAAAAGAACTCATATTAATGGAAAATTGGCAATGTTTTGGAACCTAGAAACCACTCTTCATTCATTCGATGATTCTCCAACCCAGTTATGGAAAGAAGAGAAAATTTTGTCGGATTCCTTTCTCATGTAATTTTTTCATCTTTATCTGCATGAAAATGAATGAATCAAAAAAAAAAAAAAAAGGCAAATTAATAGAAAATTTGTCGTTTTTAGAATCTACAAAGTTCGCCTTTTTCATTCAATAATTTTTCCTTCGCTATTTAAGCTCGAAAATGCTAGAAAAATGAAAAAATTTACTTTAATATAATATTATATTCTACCTATGTTTTTATTCATTCTTAGCTACGTGAAAATAAACGAACGAAGATTAAAGGAAAATTCGTCGTTTTTGAATTGTTTAAATACGCATGTTCAAAAAAAAAAATGTTTATTCGTAAAATCGTTTTTGAGGTAAGTGCGTTGCAAAAATAGTATTTGACACTCGTGCAAAATGGACGATTGCTACTCGTGTGATTTACATCACTCGCTTTCCGCTCCTGCTATAAGGATCTCACTCGTATCAAAATCATCTACGCACTTTACGCACTTGTATCATAAATAACTATTTTGTCCTTGATTGCCGAACCAAATAAATCAGCGAACAGAAAACTTTTTAACCAGCTGAAATTGATGATAATGATGACGAAGCAATTCCGTCAAAATTTCCTGTTTCCTGCAGAAATTCGAACATTTGTGCGTGTTAATTTACAGATTTGTGTGTTGTTCAATAAAAATATAATAAATAAATAATTCAAGCGAAATCGTCGCACAGATCGCGACGCAAACCGAGACGAACGAACATTCAAAGAAATACCTCCGTAATTATGTCGTGGAATTCGTTATGTTTGCCAAAACAATTGCCCGATTGTGACTCGTGCGTTTTCCTACATAATATATTTCGCACACATAAACGGAAACAAGATGCCGCATAATACAACAATAAAGACAGAAGTTGGTATTTTGCAAGCTAAGGAGCTGACTGTACGTAAACTGCAGTTGAAGTTTGTGAAACGACTTTATCATTTCTATAGCATTTTATTTCGCTTCCCGGAAGAAATATTCTCTTCCCAGCGGTGAGACTTTTGCAAAAATGTTCGTAACATTCGGTGAGAATGGGTTTTAACTTCCATATTAGGTACGCCTTTCGTATCCGGTCTGTGTAACCCGAGCAGGATGAAAAAAATTTAATTGTCGAAAAATACCGTAAAATGTGAGGAAGTGGAGACTTTTAAAGGCGGGTCGGCGAACATTTAGCCATACGATACCTATGGGTGCGTGTCAAAACGCAATATTTTAATGGGTATAAAGATTAAATGTAGAGACGAATTCGTTCATTTTGTAGTAATTATTGGTACCTACTTGAAAATGGACAAATTTCTACAAGCTATCACATACACCTATACGAGGGCACAAAAAATGAATAATTTAATGGAAAGAACGAAAACAATTTTAAAATATAAGGCTACACATACATTTTTTGAATATAATAATTGTGGTGTTTTCGAGGTGCGAGAGTGAGAGTAATCTCCACATAACTGGTACTCCAGTAAATCTGTACCCGAGTATCTTTGGGTAAAATTGATTATACGAATCAAGTTTAGTGGATTCGAATGTAGAATGTCGATCAGCTTTTTGAGCATGTTCAGGGAAATATGTATTAGGGTAGATGCACCAGTTTGCAACAGTTTCAAGTTTAAAGCCTAGAAGTAAAAAGAATAAGTAGATTAATCAGTTGAAAGTACTTTTATCACAAAAATATTAAAGCATACTCTTTGATTCCCATTTATTTTCCATACTTCATCTGTGATATAGATGAAATCATAAATCAAAGAAAATTCCAACTGACGCATCTGGCCTAAAGTAAAATCATAAAAATTATTTGAAATTTAAAATTCAAAGACTCTGCCCTAAATATACCTAGTATACAACTTGCATTACCTAGGCTATTTACTTTTTTGTTTTTTCCTTCTGATCAACCCCTCATCCCATTTCCTTGTTTCACCTTTGGTTTGTGGTTGATAACAAAATTCATGTTCCCACTTATTTATAATCGGTCTTTTTTCTTTCCATTTCTTTATTTTTACTGACAAACAGCTTAATTGATATTTGTCGCACAGCATTTTCTGTTTGTTCAGGCAGGAACACTTATGTAGGTATCTCATTTTTATGTTTACGCGATATTGTGTTTTACATTCAGTATACTGTATGATTTTATAATCATGGTTTATTGAATTTCTTTAGTGGCAATGCCCATTGGTGCGGTGTTGTTCCTAGACACTGCTGAAAATTAATGATCTTAAAATGTTAATGAACACACCAAGGTACATAGCCAAGGTTCACAATTTTTTCAAAATTCAATCAGTACAGTTTTAATTTGAGTCTTACAAATTCATGGAAGGGTATGAGGGTTGGGTGATGCTGATTCTGTGGGTATCATCCAGTTTAGATAGGTAATATTGGGTTCTTGGTGCGTGTTCATTAGGTTCAAAATGCTGTTGGTAGTGTAAGGGGTTCACCAAATTGGCTCTCCTTGGTATACCACACAAATGCTTTAAAAAATGCAAAAAGTGCTTTTTCTTAAAAGAAATCTGCATAATAGGTGATGAATAATGCTCAGTTAAATGGGAATAATTGCTATAGTATAAACATTTTAGTGTTCCAAGATGGTAAGTACTCTTCGATGTTGATGAAAATCAGTGTTTTGGATAAATTTAGCTAAAATTATTAGTATTATACACCCATTGTAAAATAGTTTACTGAACGTCAACATTTTCAATTTGCAACAGATTATTGCAAACTTGCCTAGTGGAGGAAAAATCATGATACTAGTTTGCAACAGGCACTTTTTACTTCAGTTTAAAGGAGAAAATTCAAATTATTTTAATCAATTGGTTGTGATAACATAAATTACCATCTCTGAATTCATATTCCTTTTTCAAATATTAAATTCTCAAAGAATTCTTATTTTATTACTCCAATACAAAAATACCATTTGCCTTAGTTTCCAGTACTTAAGCCCCAGTTTTGCAACACTCTTGTTTCAGTACCAATTTAGGGATTTTTATCAGCTTTATTTTTACACAATAAAAGCTTTGTCAAGTCCCCCATTTTTTTGGAAGAGGAATATTTAAATTTTTGATTGATAGTACCAGTTTATGAAATAAAATATACGTTTTTTTACCTATTCTGTCTCTATACTGTTTGTGTGTTGCAAAATGGAACATAAATGTGTGTTGAAAACTGGGGCAAATGATATTTTCACGTGTGGAATACCTTAAATCCTGGAAAGTAATCCAACAACAGAAGGTGTTTAATAGAACAATTTGCGTGTTTGTAGATAAATACCTAAGCAGGTACGAGGAGGTAAGACTTCAGCAAACACTGGCAATTTTGCCTAAGATTTTCTGGTCTTATATACCCGGCTCCCTACATGCACACATACACACCCATGTATTGTTTACATAGGCTACTGTGTAGATAATTATGTCATATTTTACAGTTGCCATGGCAACAGTAAAGTAGGGAGAATGTATCTTTGTACTGGCTTGTGACATCGCGGAGATTCTTATCTCTTGATTTGTCACACACCAAGATTCGTAGCTTGTCTATCTACATAGATAGAAAAGTACAAACAAACATACATTTTGTTTAACGTGCGATGCACTATTATTTGTTACCAAAGGTGATGACTGTCATCGATAGGCCGAGCCTATAACCTCATACGAGAGTAGTGACTAATTCCCACATAACATAAAAGTAATAAAAAGATAATATTCAGAGCGATATAATAAAAATTTAAAAATGAAATATTAATTGGGAGACCATAATTCATGTAATGAAGCATTCATCTAACAAATACCTTCATTCTACACTGAATAATGCCACTTCAAACTCAACATTTCCCTTAAACTGTTGCAAACTGGCGCATTTACCCTATTTTGAGTGAACCTCGCAACATAATATGCAATAGCTATTGCGAAATAAATCAAATAATTTCAGAAATGAACACAGCATTGATTATCCCACAAGTTCTTTCAAAATTATCGTTGATTGTTTAAAGAAAATAAAAAATGAAAAAATAAACCAAATGTAGCAAAATATTAAAAATAAATAAATCAAAAGTAACCTACTGACATCGATTTAAAATTGTTTACCCTCGAAGTTTAATATTATTCAAAATATCACCGCTAAACTTTGGATTCGATAAATTGAGATGCAGCATCTTGAAGTATGCAGCCTATAATATGCATCGATGTACAGTGAACATTGAAATTTTGTGAAAATTCAAAATTTTCCTCATTTCGAGGCACTGGGAATCTGTGAAATTGTTTGTTTGAATAAAATAAAAATTATGCCTCCCGTTAAAACATAATTATATATGTTCGGAGCAGAACGCAAAAATGGCCATTGAGCGAAAAAAATGACCAGAACGCGTTTTGGGAAGCTATTAATGCCACGTCGCG
Organism: Ericerus pela; assembly: GCA_011428145.1. Classification (NCBI taxonomy): domain Eukaryota; kingdom Metazoa; phylum Arthropoda; class Insecta; order Hemiptera; family Coccidae; genus Ericerus; species Ericerus pela. Next base: position 496,764 of record WOFM01000425.1, read on the forward strand.
TTGTGGTCGATTTATGACAAACACAATGCGTTGTGGATATGATGTGGTACAGAGAAGGACCACAACGTGTATGAGACATAGTTTGTCCTGTAAAAATAAGTTACATGATTCATAGTACATGTTACAGCATTACCTACTGACAAATTTGTGCATGAATTCGCAAGAAACACAGTACCATTATTTGATAATCAGTGCGCGGAAGAACAACGTTAACTTACGAATATGTCTGACAAAAGTACTTTGCGTAATGTTTTCTATGAAAAATTGAAATCGTTGTGTGAGACTTCGAATGATCGTACCGTTTTTCTTGATGACAAGAGGTATGATCTAATTTTAAATGAAGTACTCTGAAGCTTAAGAGATGAAGAAGAAAGGTGAGCCACTCACAACCAAGCAATACCAACGACTAAAACGCTTTACCTGCCTGCATTACATCAATTTTATTCTCTCAAACGCATTCTGGCATTCTTCATGTCCACAACCTGTTGCTGCATTTTTTTCCTCCCCCTCAACGCATTATGGTATCTATCGTTTATGAGAACGCGTTCTGATCAATTTCAGTTTCACATTACGCTACAGTTGTTTTTGAAGTCTAAAAAGGAACAAAACGCGTTCTGATCGTTTTTTTCGCTCAATGGCCGTTTTCGCGTTCTGCTCCTAACATATACATAAATATACATTATTTATATATAGGTATGTATAATGTTATCGATAGATTGGAAACTGTCAAGAACCGTTTACTTATAGTACTACAAGGAAGTAAACGGGCAACCTAATGAAAACATTAAACATTCACATTCATAGCACACAAAAATCAACTTCTGCATCAGACTTTATAAAGACTGGAGATCGTAAATAAGTTTACTACAAAATTCTTAGAATGAAGAAATATGGTTATTTCAGTACAACGTTCCTGTAAACGATAAAGTTTGTAATTTTCTTAAGCATCCAACATAATATGGAAAATTATTGCAGTCTATATTCTGCCAATGTAAACAATGGGGTGTCTAGTAATTAATAAAAAAATAATAATTTGAAAACAAACTAGAAAAAACAAAATAGGTATAGCTTTCAAAATTTATGAATTTTAATAATATTCAGTTGTGGGCATTACTTCACCCACATCTTACATTATTACGACAGAAATAAAAATAATGCAACACATAAACTTCAGAACAGCAAATAGCTTTTTAAAAATATTTTACTTTCATTCATCCTTGATGATAAAATTTTATTCAGCTACATATGTATTTTCTCCATAATTTACTTACGTAACGTTTTTCGTAATTTATTTTATTTATTTTCATTTTTTTCGAGGCCAACAAAAACTTCAAATTCCTCGATTTGGTTTTTTATTTATTTAATTTTTTTCTCTCGAAATTATTTTACTGTGTCCGTAATGTTAATCTACTCGCCTTTTCGCCTTAACTGTTTCACATTTTCATCGTCTGTACATTGTTTCTTCTTCTTCAGCCGAACCAACTTGTTGAGCAGTATAGTTCAAATTGTCCCCACGAGAAATCTTTACCAGATTACGAGCAAACGTTTTCATTTATACATATTCGAGACCGAACGCCTTAGTAGTATTAAGTAGAAAAGTACAGGAAAACTTTGGAGAATGCTTGTTTTTCATGAATATTCACTGAAAATGCAGAACTTTTCGTTTCGCTTCATATACACGAAAATTTCCGCGGCCACATTTTCAAAATAGAGATACCTATACATACAAATGGCACGTCGAAGTTTTTCAACTTTCATTTTTCTCTCTTTGAGTGATGAAATAGAAGAAAATTCAAATCGATGGCCTTAAGAAATCCATAATTAATGCTAACGAGATCGATGAATGGAAATAATACCGTAGCTACGAATTCTCTAGAGTGAATATCCACATCGATACACGTGAAATTTCATCGTTACCTATTAATTTTGAATTAAGGTTGTGCATAAATTCTTCATCGTTGTGGCCATAGCCTAATGCAACGTTCAGGGTACCTACTGAAAATTCTTGGATTGTGTTTTTGAGGGCCAAATTAAACGTTATTTTCCTAAAACCACTTGATATGCGAATTCTATTATTAGGTAGGAGAATAAGTTATTCGAGACAACTCGCACATAAGCGAATAAAAAATTTTGGAAAACTGAAAAAAAATTTTCAGTTATAGACATACCCAGTTTGCCAATTTTCATCCATAGAGCAAAAAAAAAAAAAAAAAACCTGAATTTCGACTTGAAAAAATTGCTAAACAATATCGATAGTAATCGATATTTGTATTAATAGATGACATGCGGGAAACATGACGCATAAAGCCAAGATCATTTAATAGTAAATGAGAAATCTATGATAAGTTATAGTATATTACACCCCACGGTTTAAAAGTGAGAGTTTACATGCGAGGGAAAGTTTGTGAAACGTGAGGGCAGTGAATGAATAGTGCCCAATTCGTGCAAACACACTTTTGAACCTTGTTGAGGAAAATATTTTATATAAATTTCAATGATCAGAAAGCGACGAAACATTAAAATTATTTTGTAATGATGAATCTTGCACAAAAATTGTAAAAAATGGAACAAAATATCAACCTCCTCATAGTGGCAGATTTAACGTTTCATTCAGAAAGTATAACCCAGAGACATATTTCCAACACTCCATATGCGATATCATATAAAAACACGTAAAAGATAGAAAGGAAGCAATTTAAGTTGTATGTTTTCATTGTAAACATAAAAATCTCCGTACCAATACACATACACACTATCACACATGCGCAGTAACAAATATTTGAATTTGAAAATCTCTATCCTTGACGTGTTATTGAGCGGACTTTGGATATTTTTTTAGCTGTACTATGTCTCCGATGAAACCTCTATCTCGATGTAAACAGAACGTGCCTTAATGTAAAAAGATGCTTCACATTTTTACGTAGAGGCGTATTTGTTTTACATCGTGGTTACATTGATCAATGATAAGAACTACTTCTCACTTGCAAAATACCAACGTAAACATTACCTTTCTGATATCGTATTTTATATGAATAAATAAACACCATATAAATAATTTTATTTTTCAGCCATTTTGTAAAACTTTTTATACCCTATACTTTTCATAGCTTAAAATTCTGCAGCCTTATGTTTTTTTTTTCTCCACACTAATGGTTTGAACTTAGTGTTAAATTTCTCGAGATCGCTTAATATTAAGGAAGCAGTAATAATAACTTAATACACTCTCACCTTTTTCCCCCCCTCAATCACTTCGGCTATTTATTTTCACCTTCTTCCTTCTTCCTCGTCATTCTCCCTATTTCTTCTTAATTTCTTCAACTACGGTTATTTTCTTCTGCTTTCTCCATTCTTTTCTCACCGTAGTTGCACTTGTTTTCTTATCTTTCATCTTCTCCTTTCCACTCGAGGACGCAGCCGCCATGGCATTAAAACTTTTTTTCCTATTTTCTTATTTTCTTCTTTGCACTACTCTCTGCACAAGTTCTTGCTGCTTCGGCGGCTGCTTTGGCAAAGATTGGCAAATTACTGTGTAGTGTCGAGGCGTCTATCTCTTCAAACTGGTTTTTCGGTTCTTTCTCTCCTTTTAAATTTACATGCACGCAAAATACTCTGAATTTACCTATTTCATACATTTGTACTGTTTATTTAGCTTCTATTTTGGATCCCTCTTTACAATCGCACTAAATACGTCCTTAAAATCTAAGGATGTTTCATCACCAAGTCCAGTCAAACTTTACGTAAAAAAACAAAACAATTAGCACGTCAACTTCGACTGTATAAGGTTATTGGGTGCGTCTCCTGGAATAACATTCTAAATATTGCACCTTCCTCACCCCTTAAATTTTTGTTAATGGAATGTTTATCTCCATAATTTGGTTTTTCCCTTTTTTTCCCTCAAATTTTGATTTTGTGATAAAAATAGACCAATATAAAATGATTCAGCAAAAAATTTCGTACAAAAAGGTTGCATGTATTTTTTTGCTAGACATTGCCCTCTTCTTACAGAGAGTCTTGAAAAAACCATTCTTCGGTATATAAACGTTCAATAGCATTATATGCGAGATATTACTACTATTTATTATACCGTGTAGATAATTCGTAAACCCACTAGATATTTTTTAATTATCCTCCTTTTTCCATAACCCCTTCCAAAAAGAAAGGTTACAGGCAGTTTTTTCCTGGACACACCCTTCCGCACCACTGAGTCTTGAAAAAAACTAAATTCAGATAATATAGTAGCTTTCAAGACTCTCTGGAGGGGAAGAGGGCTGTCAGACAAAAAAAATTGAAGGTGGAAAGGATGCTAAAAAGTTATGGAAGAGGAGTGGGTGTGTAGAAAATATGTACTGGGTGTACGAATTATCTACATAGTATGATAATTAATATTTCTCATATAGGTAAGTTTAGTGAACATGTTCATTCGATAATGGTTCTTTTAAAACTCTATGGAGGAAGAGAGGAGCGTCAGGAAAAAACTGTATGTGATTTTTTTTTGTAAGAAATTGTATGTTGAACAATTTCGTAGTGACTTATTTTTATCACGAAATCTAAATTTGCGGAGAAAATCAGAAAAAACCAAGTTTAGGGTGATAAACACCCTCTCCTCAAAAATACAATAGGTGGGAAGGGTGCAACTCTTGGTATATTATTCCAGAAGATTCGCCCAACAAGGATACATAATTACAGTTTGTGTAATAATTTTTTTTTTTATAATCTTTTATTCTAGGTACTCACTATTGCGATTTTAAAATATACCAATACTGCAGCCAACTTTCCGCAACAAAATAATGTTTATTTCGCATGAAGCTAAAGCCACAAAAAATAAATAAAAGCTTATCTTTTAAAAAATTCGTTTTTAACCGAAACTTGTTATAACCTTTTTATTCTACTCACTACTGCGATTTTAAAATATACCAATACTGCAGCCAACCCTCCGAAACGAAATAATGTTTATATCGCACGAACCTAAATCCAAAAAAATATTAAAGCTTATCTTTCAAAAATTCATTTTCAACCTAAACTTATTTCATCATTTTGATGCCAATTTAACTGGACCACACCTGGGATGACGTCGATTTTTTTCAATGATTGAATTTCGATTCGTAAAATTTTAAATCGTTTTCTTTAGAAATCAAAAGTATTTTACTTCGAATGTCGAATATTGCTTTTGCTTGAGAAAAATAAAAAATAAAATAAACTGAGCATTTTCATTCCATAAAAATTCTACAACCACCCAACTATAACCTAGTCCTTCGTTCTTCGTCTAGGCTATGACTTGTAAACATACACATAAACGTACCTATAATGAGTGTTTTCTCTTCAAATTAAACCGTTTAATAAATCTCAACTATTCTATGAAGATTTGTCGATAAAAATGTTACTTACGCTTTATGCATTCCCCAGTCAGCATGTTTGTTTACGATACCCGACTATTACTCGAAAATCTGTGTAGGATTATGAAACGCGTAAAATCGTCGAATAGCACGTAAAATTCGACGATAAATTTAATGATCCGCAAAGGAAGAAGAAATTTTTGCCTCGTAAAATGAAAGCAGTTTGAAAAAAAAAAAAATCTGAAATGAAATAAAATTGGCAAAGATGACTCGCGAAACGAAATTCTATTGTAGTGCGAACATCATTTTTCGAAGGTCAAATATTGTCTACAATTATAGAAACGTCGTCGTAGATTAGAAATAATAACTGCAGGAAATAAAAATTCGACGAGAAAAAAAGACAAAATCATTAGTCGTCTTTTTGTAGCGATGCGAAAAGTTGAAATATTTTTGATTAGCCCCCCACCGCCATTTTATGAGCCATTCACTCGTATGGCTGCACCAACATGAATAACGATTAATGACTACCTATCAAAATCGTCATTATTCACGTCAGTTGAAACAACCGAGTATCAGGCAGCCAAACCATTGTCATGGTACTACTTTTGCTGGCTGAAGCACAACCCCCTCCTCGCATCAAGTATAAACATCAGCAGGTGTTAATATCAAATTTTTTTTTGGAAAAGATGGTGAGGAAAATGCGAACGAGTTTAGTATCGAGTAACTTGGAAATTTTTTTTTTTTACAAGCGTGTTGGAACTTACAAAATTCAGCAGGTATAAGTATTCAGATAGTGAAACAACACGAATGTGTTTTGTGTAACGGTAAATTCGGTATTCAATCGACATTCATTTAAAACACTTTTATAATTATGTAGTATACGTAATTGTGACGGTTATATAACGAACAGAATATTTAAAACATACTAGTTGATAAAAAAGTGTAGTAGACAGTAAGTTTATAAAACATGGAAGAACATAAAAGTAATAAGCACTAACAAAACGTTAAGAGATTTGAAAATCAGAGTGGAATTAATTGAATTAAAGTGAATGAATTTATAAGTACAAAACATTCAATTTTATATTAGTTAGATTATTAGTCTAAAGAGGTTTGAGCGATTTTACAGAGTGTTGGAGAAAGGTTTCAATCTTATTGGTTAACAGATGTATATGAAGTATGACCAATGGTCTTATGAAAACATGTCAAAACGTAGGTGTTCACAAATAATTTAGTGGAAATTGAGATATATGAAAGATTGAAAAAATATAATAAACAAGAAAGGAGTTCATAGGACTGTGTAAACAAAGTAACTGTTTATGTAAAAAGATAATGTCATCAGGCAAGTCAAGACTTGTATAAATGACGTGAGTATTTATGAATGGAATAAGAATAGAAAATAGATTGATAATAATGATGATGATGATAATAAATATAAGAATTTAGGAAAGTATTATGTACGATAAAAAAATATTGTTACAGTAATTATAACTAATTAAATTCCCCTCTGCTTTTTTTTTTTTTTTTTTTTTTTTTTTTTTCAATGAGATTCTAAAAATACATAGTTATATGCAACAATTCTCTCCCACTTATATGAATGACTCTTAAAACATAAAAAATTGAGGAATATGGTGAAAACACTAAAATTAAAATTGAATCTAAATTTAATACAAACGAAACAACAAATATTGTAACCTACTGTGTTACGTAGATTATAAATTAGATATCAAATCGAAAGTTGAGAATATACTCGCATCATTGAGGAGGGCGTATGTCGCCCCTCAAAAAGCTCATGGAGCTCCCCTATTCACATGACCAAAAAAGAAAGTGGAGAGTGGCAAATTGTTGGAGACTACAGGGCCTTAAATGCCATAACAGTTCCTGATCGCTACCCAGTCCCCAATATAATGGACTTCAACACGAACATGAAGGGTAAAACGATGTTCACCAAAATTGACATCAACTGGGCATTCCACCAAATTCCTATGGCTGACCAGGACGTACCAAAGACAGCTGTTATAACCCACTTTGGACTATTCAAATACCTTCGAATGACGTTTGGACTTCGCAACTCAGCACAAACTTTCCAGAGATTTATCAATGGACTGTTTAGGGGATTGCCGTTTGCATATGCATACTTGGATGATATCTGCATTTGCTGTGAAGGAGGTGAGCAACAGCACGAGGAGAATGTAAGAGCCGTCGTACAGCGTATACACGCTGCCGGGCTTACTATCAACGTAGGTAAAAGCTTATATGCACAGACTGAAATTGACTTCCTCGGCTACAAAGTCTCGACCGAAGGCATTTCCTCCTTGAAGACCAAAGTAGAGCCAATATTGAACTTCCCAAAACCCTCAAATGTCGTTGAACTCAGGCGTTTCTTGGGGATGGTGAACTTCTATAGACGTTGCATGAAGAATGCAGAAGCTGAACAAAGTAAGCTGTTTGCACTAATAAAGACAAGTAAAAAGAAAGATAAGACTCCACTCGAATGGAATGAAGAAGCCAAACAGGCCTTTGAGAAAATCAAAGATACACTGGCAAATGCAACTCTATTGGCTCATCCAGACGAAAGTCTGCCATTATGCGTGAGTACCGATGCATCTGATTTTGCTATTGGTGCAACCCTGTACCAATTGGATAAAGACAACAAGAAGTTACCACTAGCTTTTTTCTCAAGGTAGCTCTCAAAAACAGAAAAGAACTATAGCACATACGATAGGGAATTGCTCGGAATTTTTGCTGCGTTGAAGCATTTCAGGCACCAATTAGAGGGTAGATGTTTTTCTGTGTATACTGACCATAAACCCCTAACATATGCCTTCACACAAAAAGCAGAACCAGCATTGCCAAGAAGAGTACCACAATTAGACTACATTGGTCAATTGACTACCGACATTCAGTGTGTAAGTGGAGAACTTGACACTCCAGCTGATGCCTTAAGTAGAATCGAAGCTATCTCAGCTTCTGTCCAATTACCTTATGCTGAAATAGCTAAAGCACAGCTTAAGGATGCAGAATTGCAAGAGTTGTTATCGAACGATGATACTACTCTCAAATTGAGACAGCAAAAAATTCCCGGTACTGATGTTTTATTAACATGCGACATCAGTACAGGTAAGAATAGGCCATTTCTACTGGTAAAATATCGCAGGTTGGCTTTCAACAGTGTACATAATCTGTCACAAGCTGGGCCAAAATGTAGTGCTAAATTAATTTCGGCAAGGTTTGTATGGCCACGAATGAAGTCTGACTGCAACAAATGGGCTCGCAGTTGCCTGAACTGTCAAGAATCCAAAGTAGGAAGATACACTCGCTCGCCCCTCAAATCCTTCAAACAAACGGAGCGGTTTAAAACTGTATACATGGACTTGGTAGGCCCATTGCCACCATCTCAAGGACACAGATACCTATTGACGATAATAGACAGGGCAACACGATGGCCAGAAGCAATCCCTCTACACGAGATGTCAGCTCCTACAGTAGCTGCAAGGTTATACGATACCTGGATTGCGAGGTATGGCGTACCAGAAGTCATAATCACAGACCAAGGTCCCCAATTTGAGAGCTTGCTCTTTAAAGAGTTGTCTAATAAGCTTGGTGTTCAACACAGTCATACCACAGCTTACCATCCTCAAGCCAATGGCAAAATAGAGAGATGGCATAGAGCCCTCAAAGCCTCTATCATGTCCCATGATAACAAGAGATGGGTAGAAGTACTTCCTACCATCCTCTTAGGCCTTCGATCTGCCCTACAAACTGATACAGGGAACTCAAACTCCCCGATGTTAAGGAAGCCAACATTCAAACGTCCACAGCCCCCTCACTCCCATCATCACCCCTACACCTGCTCAAAAAATGTACCACCAAGGCGTAGGGGAGAAGACAGCTGGGCAAATTACCTGGCCCGGATATACGCCGGGAGGGAATCCTACGAGTGCGTCGGGGCTGCAGTAGGTAGCTCCCTGGCAAAATGGGAGGCCAACCAGAGGCAAAAGTTGAAACTCGCATGTACCCCCAAGCCTTGCGCATTTTGATCATTTTTGCGGCGCAAAAATGGGGGTGAGTAGCTGTGGGGACTCAACAGTATGAGGCAAAGGGGCTTGGACCCCTTGACGACAGTCGCCGCCCCAAAGGGCAGGCAAATAATCGTCCTTGTGACATTAAACACACTAAATATGTTCGATTGTAATTACCTGCAAGTACATGCAGGTAATGTACGAGTACCGAATCATGACACAATGAAACAATGTCACGATCCATACACAAACCGGTCAGCCATCTCTTATCACAGTAGGGGATGATGCGACCTGGCCACCCTCACAGATTTACGTATATTCTTACATACGTGTCTTAGTGTGCGTGTAAATAAGCCGTATATAAACCACCCGAATCGGCTCTAAAATCGCCAGTGTTTGGTCTGGTTCTGGCTTACCCGTACTTGTGTACGAATTGGCTGAACACGCTTAAATTCTGTTGAATTTCCTTCTGGTGAGAATATCTCTCACGACAAGGTATTCCACATACTTATTATAAATTTCATCATTTCAGAAGCAAAAAAGTGTGGAGCTACCAATAAAATTAATTGTTATTGAAAAATAATAGAATATTGATTTTACAGGAGAACTTCTTACGTTACCAAATGATCCCTTCTTAATAAATTGCCAGAGAATAGTCTAACATGTGAAAAATGAAATGATCGAGAATGAGTGGTGGAAGTTATTTTCGAAAAAGTATCATCGTGAACATATTTCAAGCCAGATTCTACGATGCTGTGGAAAGGATGGAATTTTGGATAGTGAAAAATGGCGCATAAAAACGAAACGATGCTGCTGTTTTTTCGAAAAGCAATCGAAAATAAAAGTGATAATTCTTATACTCGTAAAAGGAACAATAAATAAAGAGAAAGGAATGAAAATCGAGGTTAGGTACATTTTAAATATACATGAATTTACCGTTGGACGCAGTAAAATTTTTTCAACTCTTTATGTAGGTCTTTGAAGAAAATCTACATATTAAAATTGATTTGGTATTAAGGTCCAAAATCGAGGGTAGGTTTTTTTTTTCGTCTTATGATCCCAGAAAACTTTTGGCACTATTAGCTGAAATTGGTATGTAGGCTATTAATTAACTTACATAGTAAGTGTACCGATTATGGGGTATGTATCAAATATGTGGTACCATAGTTTCTCTTGAGGAAAAAAATTGAGAATAATTATTAAAACTGTTCTATTGTACCAATTCACAAAAACAGTTGAAAGAACACACCAAAAATGAGTTTTCCTCTCTTTTTGATTTTTATCACTGTCCTCTTAAATTTTTTGCAATTTTCCATAACTTTTGGACAAAATAATAATTGTTGTTTTGAAATTTATGATCAATATCAACAGAAAATTCGAACACTTGACTTCTATTTTCAAGTATTGTCAATCTTGTAAGTTGATTCATCTAATTTTAAGAATTTTTATTTTCATCACATCAAAACTGAGAGGATAAACCTAATAAGGAGTACCAGTTATTTATGTTTAAAAATTGTAAGAAGCATTTGTAACCTTTGTAAGAAAGAATAATTGATTTTTATAACTTTAATTTTTATGTTTTGAATTGTTGCAAAAAATATTATTAGTAAGTTGTAAAATTACATCACTTGCCACCTCTTCCTGAAAATTTCCAATTTGTTAAAAATCGCTTGTTTTTAAAACAAGTGTTATTGATTATAGGTACCTACATTAAAAATATTGAATTTATAACCATTTAGATATAGGTGTGTGTGTGTGTGTGTGTGTGTGTGTGTGGGTGTGTGTGTGTGTATACCTCACCAGTACAACTGTAAAAAGGTGTTGCGTATTCTGTACAAGAACAAATGTGTATGTGAGCCTAGCTCAGTATTCAAACTGGCAGTGCTGAGAAGTAAAAGCCATGAGCACAAAAAGGTTATTCATGGACTATATGTCCACTGGTCCGCCAGGTAATCCACGAGTGCGCAAGCACATCCATTTGTCTCGATCACCCATCGCCACAACCATATTTTGTTTAATATAGTTTTACAAATAAAACAGATGTGAGTTTTTAAAGTTATGATAAATTTAATTTCAGAAGAGCAATGTACAAAGTACCAATAGGTACTCTTGGTGAAAGTACCGATACTATCTTAGAAATCTAATTTTCTTGGATACTTTACACTTATATGGCAAAACAATTGTATAAAATACCTTTTCAAAATTCATGAAACAACAATTTCTCAATTATCTATAACATCTATTGAATTAAAACTATAAAATTTGTGGTGAATAAGATTTTATGTGTTAAATTCAACATAAATTATTTACAAAAGCATCATTTCTACTTCTTGTGACAATAATAAAATTTTATCAATCATATAGATAAATTAAGAGTTCAGACAACAATTAGCTGGAGTGATTTCCTGAACTCCCATAAAAAATATCGCGAAAACTTTCAATTATTGTTCGACACAATTAATTACAAAATAGATGAATAATTGAAATACGTTTGGACTGAAGAGATGAAGAGAGACCATATTTAGCACAAATTTACTTCAAGGCCTTATGCATCTTTTGCTACCATTCAATCAAATGTTTATTCAAAAATAACCAAGTAATAAAAAAACTCTAATTTTGGCAATCTTACCCGATGAGGTGGGTAAGATCCTGCATAGTGGCTGCTAAGATAGATTATGGAAATTTGCATGTATTTCAAAATAAAAAATTCATATCCAAAATATTTCGAAAAAAATCTATTAAAATTAATGAACATTTACATAATATCATTTTTCGTGACTTTTGAAAATAGAAACAATTAAGTTTGAATTGTTTTCTTAAGATATTCTTCAGTCCTTGAAATCATAATATGTTTTTTCAACATATTTCCCTGAAATTTGACTAGAAATAAAAAGAAAATTATATAAGGTGGTACCTACTTTAATTATTTGTCAATTTTAATCAATTAAATACCATTCTGCAATGAGTAATTTTAACACCGGTGTGACATCTTAGCCTCCGTGAATGTTGACCATATCAGCCAATTTAAATTTTTTATTATTTCACATTTTTTAAATTAAATAATAACATTCAAATCAGTGGAATTAAATTTTACCACAATCTACACAACATTTGATAATTATTTTATAAATTATCGGAAGAAATAGGACAATTCATTCCCATAATAAATAGCATCAAAATTTAAATTAATCATTTTTAAGCTTATCATTAAACACACAATTCACTTTAAAATAAAATGCAAGAATGAAACAAGATTTCTTATTACAAAAACTCAAACAGAAGATCTGTTAACTACTCTGCACATACCAGTGATGTTATTTACCCCACGACAGTGCTGCCAACATGACTTTGTAAAAGTGGGAATCTTCGCCAATGTGGTATCATAACCGATGCGGCATCTTGCCATCTTCTCCTTATAACTTTGAAGTTTGTAGGTACCTAACAAAATTGGTACAATGCTTTTCAAACATATCTAGGGGTTTTTTAGTCCATGCTAAGAGCTACGTAGTCTAGATGAATGTTGTTTTACAAAAATGGAATAAGTCAGTAAAATCTATTTTTCAGGAGAGCAAAAACAAAGTTTAATTGACCTTTCCGTGTCTCCTATGGAAAATTTACCTCCATTTTCGGAGAAAGTCAAAAGTAACCCTTCACCAAGCTGTACTAATAAGGATGATGATAAACCTCCACCAGAGGGGGATCTATAAGACAAAATTTTTCCTAGAGGTGCAATTTATTCCATATTTGTGAAAAGAAAGTATGAAATTTGATTAGAAAAACAAAACACAGGATTAGTCCTGAAAGTTTGTAATAATTAATGTAATTGGATCTAAAAATAAAAGAATCAGGAAAGAACATTGTTCTTATTTATACAACACCTTTTCCATGATAAACAACTTATTTAATGCTAATGTAACCATCTTGTTTGAAATTTATCCATGACTTATTCCATACTTACAAACCAGTGAATTTTCAAATGCTTTTTGTTTTTTACCATGTTACGATTCAATTTGGCAGTTTCAATGTTACTATTTGATGTATGTGAAAAGTACAGCTAGAATCAAACAAATCTTGAAAAAGCCAGAAAATGTGACTCATCTTAGTGTTGTAAAATACCGTTAAAATACTCTTCACCTACAACGATTCATATTAAAACTTTAAATAAAATTAGAGAATGGAATTAAAGCTGAATGAATTCGTCGAAAGTCCTGGTTGACATAAAGTGTACTTATATCGATTGCCTTTCATTGGTATAAATAATTGTGAAAAAATAATTCAAATTTTCGGTTCCACTTCTTGATGAGACCTTCGTTGTGTGGCGGTGATGAAAAAGCCACATAATATATTATTAGTTACCTACGCAGTTTTTCATTCTTAATGTATGCCAATTTTTGATGCATGGTGGATGCTGGTAGCTTATGTATTTTTTGAACTTCAATTACCCAGCTAAAAGCTGAATTTCTATTTCGATTCACTTCAATTCCTTTAAATAATAATTATTGGTGAGTGTCGCTAATAGTAGATCAAGAGAGAGAGAGAAAGAGACAAATTTAATATAGTACAATTATAGAGATACGAGCGCAAGTATAGGTACCTACCTCTGCAAAGGACATGTAGATTCTTCCTATATATCACAATTCAAAGGGTATTCGTAAATTATGGTGAAGGTACGCTGTAAAATGCTATACCTACACGAATACGTTAATAGGTTTTTGGTTTAGTCATAAAAGAGGTGCAGCGTCGCTGAAATTGAACTCATTTATGATGTACAACATAATATGTGTGCGGTGGATACATCGTACACGAATATTTTGGGCGAACGAGACACGAGTCATGAGACTATTACCACATCTACTATAACTACAATAGGCCATGGCTATTTATTGAATGGTACTTTTAACCAATGTACTTGAACCAACTAATGCCAGGTACTTCAGAAAGTAAAAGCATAGTTTTTGAAGTTAAAATTATGTTACGGTTTTTATCTTCTAGGGAGGGATTTGGGATTTAGATTGCTCTACTTCCCCTCTTCCTACTGAAAATAGGTGACTTATACCTGTATGATTAGGAGTGAAATTAGCTGAGTGGACTGTAAATGTATTTTTTCAATGTTGAATATTCATACTCAATTTCTCTTCGAATATCTATAATTTTTATTTAAAAAAATTAAAGACAGTTGTGGGGACTACACAAATACATACCTTGTTATTCTTATCCAGTGCACTGCACTCCAAAAAACATGTGTACCTACACATTGTTAGTTTGTATGTTCTTACTTGCACACAATCATAGGCAAGTAAGATACAATGTTTGGCCGAGGACAATTTGATAGATAAAGATCTTGACAATATTTCGACCGGTACACAAACGCGTCCTATTATGTCATTTCTTATTAAGCAATTGTCATAGCAATGAATAAGAAACGGCGCACTTTTTATAACACATATAGGTACACACACACATATATATATATATATATGTACATATGTGTGTCTGTGTGCGTGTGCCAATTTCCTTATACAAACTCACAAAACTGGCTACATAATTGCCTGTGTTTGCCCAGGTTTTAGCTTACCCACATGTGTGTGCATATGAAGGACAGAACACAAATAATCTGTTGATTATCTTCTTGTGTGAATGTTCTTTTATGACAAGATATTCCACCATGGTTACAATAAATATTTTTATAAATAGAAACTCTATCAATTTAAATCAATTTTATAACTATGCAACGAATATATTCATCTAGAAATATCTAGACAAACATATCCTTACACATTAAATTAATTTTACCTTTCATCAAAAATAATTTCATTTCTCTGATTTTTCTTCACTTTCATCTAATATTTTTTGCATGTTTGTACACAAATATTCAAACAGTATCACCTGACCTAATTCAAAATGTACAAATATCTCCTCTTAGTGAACAACCCCGCGCGTGCCAATTCTCCTCCTGTAAAATAAATGACAAACAGTTCCCTCTTGAACACAAGGTCCAATCACAAAACACTTTATCCTACTATTACTTTATGAATTACACCCAAAATTAAGGCTATATAAACTGATGTAACGCTCATTTCAAGTGTATAGTATTCAGTTCAATTTAGCTCTTGTTTATTATGATTATTCTGTTTGAAATATTCAATTTGTGTTTAAAAAATATAAAGTAAATTATTAACATTGAATCTGATTTTATTTAACTAAATCTTATGAAAATAAAGTTAAGGTCCGCAATTGCCTGTGGATACTAACAATTCTATTCCATTTATTAAAGTGTATTTCACTTTATTGACCCAAGTTATTTTTTTGTGAAATCTTCACATAGAAAATAATTGGTAAAAGTATAAACGCCAAGAAAGATAAAACTATACCAATTTATACCAATCTTTTGATGTTACATACTACCGACTAGAATTAAATAAAGAAATAACGACACTAATATTATGAACTTTTAATATTTCAAATAATCAAAACTAAATAAATCGACAATGTTTACTCGACAAAATTAACTTAATCATGGCTGGTGAGCGTGTTACCTGATGATTTTCGTGGATCATCAAATAATAAACTTACAATTAGTGTAGCTACAAAACTAGCCATGAGTATAAGTGTGTAAATGAGACCGATAATGGAGGAGCATTGATCTCACAGCCAAGTACCAAATTCGTGGGCAAAAAAGTGTTTTCCTGAAAGTACAGTTTTGGAAGGAGAATTAGGTTGTATTTTTATTATGAGCTGTGGGTTCGTAATGAGTTGCTGAATTCCACTTTAAACTTACCAGCACCTGTGAGGGTAATCTTGTATTATTAATAAGCTATCTAATTTTTTGATTTTGCCTTGTGATAAACGTTAGAAATTTTTTGTGAATGTTGTAAAGTAGGCAAGATTTCACATTATTCCATTCGGTAACTGGGTTTACCGGAATTACCATTCGACCTTTCACCGCAGTATTCTTTTTGGCATTGCAATCTAAATAGTGAGTTACGCAGAGGTGGATCCAAAATCTCATTTTGAGCGATAAAATTCCAACAATTTTGTGGAGTTGAGGTTTTTTTTTTTTTGCTCTCCATCAAATTTTGAATTGTTTTTCTTTGTATTCTGTATCATACTTCGATTTTCTCTTTTTATTTGGAATTTAAGAAGATGGAACCTTAGTCGGTTTTTGTTTGGATTCTGCGTCATACTTTTATTTTTTCACTTTCATTTTTATCTTTTTTTGGAATTTTGGAGGTTTTCCTCTTTCCCCGTTATATCCAACTCTACCCTACGAATATTAAGCAATGAGAGAGAAAAGTGGGGAACAATTGCTAATTTGTTTCGAAGTTTGCAGCACAAGCCATAGACAAGTGTTGTAATCGAATAAGTTGTAGTTTGGCCTCTAATACATGGAAAAATACATTTTCCAAAGAACTTTCCAAGAAATTTTGTTGAAGCATTTTAGTCATATGTGAATCTTCGGTTTATTTTTTATTTTCCTTCAGCGGTCCTTATGACCAGCGATATAGCCAGGCAGGATAAGGGGGATAAATCCCCCATTGGATTTTATTAAATCAGAATTTCACAGAGTGAGACCATTAAGTATGGTTTTTAATTTATTTCATGACAAATAATGATGATTGGCATGAAAATCAAAAATCCATATTCCAAAATATGCAGAAAATTTTTTCTGTCTCTCCACTAGCGAAATTTTTTTATTTATTTATGAATTCTCATCCCCTTTGAGATGAATCCTGCATAGGTTACAGTCATGGCTCAGAAAGTGGAGGTCGGAACTTTTTAATTAAAATTTTTTGATTTATTTAGATAGTTGACCAATGTTCGCCTACGGTTTGTCCGCCTAAAACAAACAGTTCTTGAAATTCGGGACTAGAGGTGAGGGGAAAGGGGATACATTTTTTTTCTTTAAAATCTCCCCCTTTAAAAAAATCCTGGATACGCCGCTGTTTATGACTTTAAATTGAGGTAGGTACTATTTTCTAGATTGTTTTCTATTATTTAAGGATTGTTTACAAATAATTTCATTAAAATACTGCGGAGTGTTAATTGGAATATTGGGTGTCAACTATCAAACATAAATAAACACATTTACGAATTTATGCAACTTTCTTCAAACTTTTTTGAATTAAGTTGGAAATGTTCTAATTTGGGCCAGGAAAAAGATTCATAAATGATGATTAATATGTTGCGAAAACTTATTTGACGAGTAACAGGTTTAGTCTGTTCGCTTCTTACCTACAAATGGCATGACAGCATTTTGGAAAACAGAAAATCATTAAAATAATTTTATAATGTCTTCACGTTACTGTATGGTACATTAGCACTTACCTCATATGTTTGCGATTATTAATGAAAAAATAAATACAGTGTTCCAAAGAAAACGTTTCCATTGAATTCGATCTTTGGCGTCGATTAAAGCAAAACAAAACTCACGTCGACTATAACTATTCGGTTCACGAAGCACAATCAAGCATTTCATTTTCCACCATATAAATAACGATCACTTCTGTATTAGTAGCTTAAATTTTGTTTTCTCAACATGCAGTTCAAATTTCGTACTCGTGTGCAGTCACCCAATTCTGCGGAAATCGTAAACAATGAAATTGTGTTTACGTTGCATTCGTATCGAATTATGATTCACATTATCTCCTACCCTAATCACCACTTAACGCTAAAGGAGTTCAACTCAGTGCCCAGAAAAACGACATTACCGTCCGTCTGCCTTCGCATAAAAGAAAGAAAAAGAAAAAGAATAATAAAATACCGATTTTTTTCCCCCCACGAAATATCCATTGAAACTTCCACTCCATGAATTTCATTTATCTAATACTATTTATTTTTTTCCCTTCTTGTTACAGGTACGTAAACTGTGATTTCATAAATCCGTGGGCACCATGCACACGCTCGAAAGTCGAAACGCTATATTTTATGCAAGTTGCACACACAGATAGGTACGTTGAATACAGTCATCCCTTAAATTAAACTTTTGAGCGCGCATCAAAAAAATATGTAAACAACTTCTTACACTAACTGCCATAAATAAGAGAGAAAGGGATATAAAATCATCCGAAAAACGCAAATACCTTTTTAGCATTGGTGCTTTATACCCTTTGCACACCGCGTACGACCATGTTTCATAAACGATGTACTAAAAAATTCCACTTTGTACTGACAAAAAAAAAAAAAATGAAAGAAAGTAGAAAGAAATAAAAAATACTTCACCAACCAAGACACACAGATAATCTTCTTTTCATAAATAAGTTAAACGCATTCTCTCTGGCAACTCTAGCCGTGCGTAAATTTTATTTGATGGTAAAAAAGAATTGAGAGAGAGAGAGAGAGAAGATAGAAATAGGAATACAGCAAAAAAATATGGGATAATAAGTAATATCGTGGACCATTTATTTGCATCGTGAAAGTTACAAATATTTTTCTTGAGTAGGTACCTTCATTTCTACCTTTTCTCTTGTCGAAAGAAAATGTCAAAACCGAGAGTGTTTTATGATTTGTTAGTAGAAATTTTCTTTATTAGGCTCTTCAACGAGTCTGTATTGTGGCGTAATGTATACGAACGAGAAAATTTCTTTTTTAATATTTCTGTCTGAATCGTTGAGAACTCGACCTAGTACTCAAATGCTGTCCCTCGTCATCGTAAGAACTCATTTTCAAGTATTTTGGAAGATCAGGGAGATCTATTTATGAGAGGCTCCAAATTTTTTTTGACAAAGATGAAGCTTCAGCTGTTCAAAATTCACCAAAAATGGTGTAAAGTAGGATGGATAACGTTATCTTTGGTGTGATAACTATATTCACTGGTTTTCCTTTGAAGATATATGTGGGATGTTTTAAAAAGGAAGTAGGCAACATTATAGGGTTGAAAGATTTTTAAATTCTACCAATCTCTTATCAGTTTTAAATTTTCTTGACTGAAAAATATTGAAGACGACACAATAATTTCGAAATTTTCAAACATCCGTCGTTCTGCCTAACTTTAACTCGTAATATTATATTCAATTTCAAAAGAGGAATTAGCCATGGGTTATAAGTGAATTTAAACCATATTTTTAATTTAGGTAAATAAACTGTTCTCACATCTTTATCTTTACATTTTAATGCCAGGTTTTTCCATGATAATTAAGGTCAACTCCACTTCTTTCACTTCACATTCACACCTATAGTATATTTCGTAATTTCATGCAAGACTTTCTAAGTGTTCGCGACAGTAGTAATCCTCTCTGAGTCTAATCTTACACCTTCTCAAATAATAGGTGGAAATCCAGAATTCGAATAAATGTACTTATGCATTGGTAAGGTTAGTCCTACTTCACCTTAGTCCTGCAAGAACTGCATGTACCTAATTTAGATTTGTATTAAATTTAAGCTAGGCAGAGGAACATAATTTAAAACTAATTATAAGTACTACAGATTGAAATATTACGAATAGTTGTTGATACTCTTTTGATCCACAGTTCTATTTTACAGAAGGATATGAATTATAAATACTAATTGTTTCGAAGTTTCAATTAAGAAGGAAAGATAAAGAAGAGAAACTGATACAGAATAAAATAATAAAAAAAGAAATGAAAATCTCTCAGTGTACTTGACTCATTGGATTCAAGGTGTAATAAGCTAGAGGTGCAGATGTCCAACACCCTTCAAAAGTACCTCTTAAAAATTCTGTTTTTGGTTTCCAACGACTCGTGAGCACCTAAATCCATAAAAAACTCAAATTTATATCCTTCGTGGTATGCGACACTGGTAAGCCAAATTCTACCAATACAAACCCTCATATTTTCCAAAAACTAATTCAGTCAAATAATACTGAGGTGACAGATTGTTAACTACGTTTAACAGCTGCCAAAAACACTTGTTAACCCACATAGCCAGCCAAATTATTGTATTTTACCCATTTTATACCTTTTAATTTAAAATTTCAAAATCTCAAAAATGGCCATGCACCCGAAGAGATCCTCATAAGTTTAACAGTTAGCCTACTTTATCAAGTTTTTATTTGATGGCCCATTGCTAGGTAAAAATTTAATCGTTGTTGTGAAAACACATCGTACAATAAAAAATACGAACGAACATGAAAGACCAGAATACAGATAAAATGCGACGTTAATCATTTAGATGAAAAATGCTGATTGAATGGAGCAGTTGAAGAAAGTTTACATTGATGTGCAAACATTAGTTACACCGTGATAAAAACGAAAAGATGGGAAATGTAAAACCAGTTTTTATCAGCTATGTACCAAAGTGCAGAGTAGTGACAATTAATATCAATACCACCAAAGATGAAACTGGGATTGTCAGTGCATGTTTAACAAGTTTTATATAGAAAACTCGGCTCTTTAATTTTTTAAGTATATTTTATACATTTTTAAAAGAAGTCCATAATATTACAATTATTTGAAGATCATTTCACAGTTACTTGTACATTGAGGAGCTTATATGTAATAAAGTTATAAGTGTTCTCAACCATCCATTTTGAAGTTCTCAATGCGTTACCATGAAGCCATCTTCAAAATTACAATTTATGAGCAAAAAAACTGCCAAAAAAGTTTCTCCCACGAATCGTAATGTTAAAAATTGCTTTAAAATGGAAGGTCGAGAACAGGTATAAATGTATTAGGGCGTTATTCTCATCCCTGTCATATTGGACCGAAAGTCGCATGAACAAACTCGTCCCCAACAACAAAAGACAAAAAGAGTTCACTTCATGTAATAGGCACCCATTTAATCAAATATGTCAATTATATAAACAAACTATAAGTGGTAATGGATTATGATTATGACAGTACTCATCTATTATTATCTGGAATCCACATCCTCTTTTATAAAATTCAATTATAGGCCAATGAGATGAATATTATTGAATTTAAAATATTGTCTTTCACTAAAATTAATTTTCCACTCCGGCTTCTCAATTCAGTAACTTCATAAGACATTGTAAATACCTACTGAAAGCAAGTAATCTGTTCTAGATTTTGAAAGATACTGATGGGAACTATGACCAGTAATAATGAAAATTTTATGTCAACATATTTTGAACTTCAAGTATAGATTCCATGTACGTATAAATAATAAATATCATGAAGAGGAATTTCTCTTGATTTATCATTAGGTTCACCCTTGCCAACACAAATAGCTCCAAGGAGTGAATTTTATGCATCTGTATAATAAATAATTTCTAGTTATAAATGTACATCGTATGATAAAAAAAGTACAATCACTCATCGAAAAGTGCATCTACACTGGCAATGCTGAACTGTCAGAAATTCGCCACCACGATGCTCACATACTCAAAGATTTTAAACGGAGACGAGTATTTTCAAAATATGTTTGATGATTAATTTTTCTGTGGGACGATCGTAATGACAAACATTTTTATTCATTAATTTTGGTTGAGGACCAGTGAGGCTGTGAAATATCGAGAAACGCTATGACTGGGACGAATAAGGTAATCCCCTTATTCATTGCTCATTTCCGGACATAATTTCTTCGCCAAAAAACGGTCATTTGCTTGAAATGAGTTCTAATTTACTGCTTTTCGCATGTGAATTGGTTAATACGACACATACCACCATAATTGACTTCGTACAAACGCTAGTATTAAATACCTACTGAATGTGTAAATTTCACAAATCACGTTATTTTTTTCAAATTATTCTCGCAAACTACCACCAAATGGAGCAAAAAGTGAAAATGTAAATAAAAACGGGAAGTAACGCATAAAAAAGAAATTGTGATAGTATTTACTTTTCATAATGTCTCCTATCCTACCTAACGAACACGTAAAAATTAATTTATTAAAGGAAAATCGTAGTTAACGTAATTATATTGGGAAAATAATGGTTTGAATGGTTAGGGATTGTAATTTTTTTCCGCTTCACTCCATAAATTTTACTCAATTTTTCGCAAGGTAGTAGAATGAGTGAGAAACGTTTCGACAAAGAAGGGGTACGAAATGGTCATAAATTAAAACGAAATTTTTCATAAAATGAGTGACTACGGCCTCGAATATAACCCTTCTACCGGTTAACCGTATAAATAAAAATAGGTAAATAAACATTCACAAAAAAAAAAAAATCACAGAAATAATAATTTTAATGCTTTTCCGAACTCGTAGTATTGAAACACAAACAAATGTTTTATCAAATGGTTAATTTAACGCCAGTGGCGGTGAAAAAAACTTTTCCCCATTTTTGCAGCTTTTGTCTTGTCATTTGGCGAAGAAGAAAAAAATGAAAATAAATTAGAGGTAAAGCGTTCGTTTTCATTAGCGAATTTTTACGATGTAGAATATTATTGAAACGGAATGGTGAGTGTAGAGTGAGCGAGAAAGTGAGGGAGAGAGAACGAGAGAGAACAAACGAGTAATCGTAAAAAGGAAATTACACATTTATTTGGTTAATGGTTTTTTGGGGCATTCCAAATTTTTTTCTGTTAGCTGCGTCAGTTTAGCAGGGTAAATAGAAAGAATATAAGATATTTCCTACTGATAGGACGGTATAATTGTGATTTAATTTCAACCAAAAATATTTTTAAACGAATTGAAAAACCAAATTTCGACCTAATGGCTTTGGATAACTTGTTAACCACTTCTCGAGTCGATGAAGCTGCAAAAATACGTTTGCATGAACAAATGAACCGTACGATGCAAGCAAAATAAATCAGAGTCTGTTGATGTACAATATTACATCCATTAAATAACTGAATACATAGTTAAATCAGTCATGTATGATTTCGTGAATTCATATTGTGTGCCGTTACATTTGTACGATTTTGACCTAAGATTACATAATAATATCAAGCGTTATACGAAGGGGAGTGGGCACATCGATATTTAACTGCACAGCCAATATCAATCCCATGTGAGATACATAGGTTGCCAAGCAAAATCCATCTAATTAATAACTGCATCAGCTACCAAAAGAGAGACTGCTGCTGATCAAGTCACCTTTAGGTGTTCGCATTGACTCGATTTAAGCCATTTCAATAATTTTATAGAATGTTTACACATTATCTTGTGAAAATTGCAGCTTCCAATGAAGTCGCTGCACATTGATAGTCTTTTCTTTATACTAATTAAAAATTAACTCTTTAAAAATATGTCGAAATTCATTATTTAGCAAAATTTTACATGTAGCATTAGCGATGGAACATTTCTATGTGTTATTGGCTCAATATTCATTAGTTATAAAAAGGGTCAAAAGTAGAAATCAAAAGAATGGAAGTTAGGTACAGACGTACATATCACAAGAACAAAGCAGTCAAATTAATTCAGAATTGAGTGCACACAACTTCATTTCGTATTTTTTACATTACTTACACAACAAAGGTCTCAAAAGAAAGAGTTAACAGATTTTAGAGAACATAATAACTGTGTTAAATAAGTACATACGAACAATACAAGGAGCGCATAGCAATGTATTACATAAACAAAAGAATCAAAAATATAACATTAAATTTCCGAAAAGAATTCAATGATCACCCACAGACACACATGAAGAAAAGAGGTGCCAACATACTTTAATTTGTTAAAACCACAAAATTAGACCACAATGAAATCAATTGATAACTTCAAGAAATGACAAAATTTATAAATTATGGCGATGGGTGATTGTTGACAAATGGGTGTATTACATACTCGTCAATCACCTAGCAGGCCAGTAGACTTATAGTCCACAAACTACCTTTTTGCACTCATGACTTTACATTTTGTCTGTACTACCAAATTTCATACTAAGCTAGGCTCACACACGTACATTTATATACAAAGAACACGCTCGGCCTTCTGTTATTGTGTGGTGTTGTGTACACATACACACACACTCACGAGTGGTGAACCGGACTCAAATTGAAAAATGAAATAAGAGTCACTGTGCAAGATATGGGGTTGAAAACATAATTACTGAAAAATGAATTTAAAAGGCAAGAGCTTAAGGTAAAGAAAAATATAGTGGTTCGAGTTCATAGTGGCCAGCAGTTGGTAGCTCTGCTCCTCAAACCTAAGTGCAAGAAACAAAATAATATAAAAAAAAGGTCAAATTAAGTCCCAAATTCCACGTCATATCCTGTGTTATACTCTACTTTCTCCACATTGGGAATGTGTTTTCTATCAATCTAAATTAACAATAGAAAGAACCCAAACAGAGACCATGACCATTATATAGATTAGGAATACATTGCCTAAAGAGTACATGTAGGCAACTTACACGACCCAAAAAGCAACTGCGTGAAATAATGCTACAGTCGTGCGAATACGATTGCTGGTTGTAATTATTATAAAAGATAATGACTTCGGACTTACGGAGGTATCCTCCTTTAAAGGGCGCATTTCAGCTCATTTATTCACTAGTGTTTTACTCGGTGACTCGGCACCTATTTTAATCTGCTGAATCTTGGCCGCTGGAATTCGAGTGAGTGCGCAGCATATTTTCTGGTTAACGAAATGGCTATTATACACACTTACACCCAGTTTTCTCTCCAAAATGCTTAGCACTGTAAACTATTAAAGGTCCTTAACGCTGGTTAAAAAACAAAAAAAAAGTGTTTCGAGCCTACAGACCTAAAATCCTTTACACGCTACACAAAAGGATGATTCACTAGCAAATTCGTTGCCATCTCGCTGCACGACGTTTTTCATTCGACCTGTTTAAAATGGTGCTTACAAGAAACACGAGCCTTTTGTTCGTCGCAAAAAATTTATCACCAGTTTCATCCGACGACGTCGTCGACGAAATTAATTTATCGCCCGCTTTATTCTACGATGATTGGAAATCGTGCGCTACGTCATCTCAGAAATAAGTGAAATTTCGAAACGAGGAAAGTCGAATACTTGATGAACATTTTTGAGAGATTGATTAAATTGAAACGTTCTTAAAGAGGGACTGCTTCGCCTATTGACTCCAGCCAAATGAGCGTATGAGCGAAAGTGTTTGACACGAGGTGGCGTAGGCTAAACACTGTCTTAATATTGTCCAATTTTTTCCCTCAAATAAACTTTCAGTATTGTTGAAAATCGTAGACGTATACATGATGAGTATGATAATGTAATTGTCTGCTAACGAATATAACGACGGCTCTTCGTGGGAGAGATATACTCCGAAAGGTTTGAAAGATAAAGACGAAATTTGGAAAACCCAAAAATTACGTAATTATTTATTAATCAAACGCTATCGTGTGAACCATTTGGATAAGAGTAAAATGCTCTGATACTGCTGAGCGTGCAAAAACGAATCCAAAAAAAAATAATATTAATGGGTAAGCAGCTTATAGCTGCCTAAGAATAAGGAGTAATAAAATAGCGAAATAAAACTCTAGCGCAGCAAGCCACGCAAGAAAATGTTGTTTTTATTAACAAACAAAACACGAAATTAATAAATATAAAACTCTATCTTTTCCTACATATCTCTGTCTTATCTTTACATCATTAATATAAAATATTACCGACTAAAAACGGATTGAAACAATATCACTGCAGAACCGCTGCACGGATTTATATGAGATTTTCCAGAAAAAATGGAGTGATTCCAAGAAAGGTTTATAGTTATTAAGGAAGTCCGTAGCCCTCCTAGAGGAAAGTTACAAATTTTTACTATCTGTGAAAACAGAAAACAGAACAAATCATTTAAAACATTTCTTGAAAGAAACGAAAAGGAGTAAAAAAGAATTGAAATAAAACTTCTTCCTCTGTCTTTCTTCATCGTCTCATATCCTTTGGTTGTTAGGTTGATATCATTCTTTCTCTCTCTCTCTCTCTCTCTCTCTATTTCTAATTTTTAACACTTAAAAAAGGAAAAAACGGACAAAATATGTCTCGAAACGAAGAACAAGTAAAAATGAATTGAAAAAACTTCTTCCCCTATTATTTTTCATCAATTACTGGTTCGTGAAACAGATATTATTCTCTGTTTCTTTCTCTGTCTTTTGTTTTTATTTCATCAGATTTCATCCGAAGGACGTAGGATATGTTTTTTAGAGCACTGAATTCAAATTTTTGGATTAAGTCAATTTTTGGATCTTCGTAGAACACAAGAGAGGTCTAGGTAATATTATTTGTTTGTATATTATTGAATGATACATGGCAGTGCATATTTTTTAATCTGGTCCAATTTTTGATAGAAACAATTGTTGAAACATTTAGGGCCACAAAAATGTTTTTAAATTAAGAGAAGGAGGCAAACACAGAAAAATAGACCCTACAAAAGTGAAGCTGCGGGTAACAGCTCGTAAATAAATAAATAAATAAATAAATAAATATATAGATTTATTATAAAATTACATACAAAATTGGGTAACAGCTCGTAAATAAATAAATAAATAAATAAATAAATAAATAAATAAATAGATTTATTATAAAATTACATACAAAATTAATTATAGAGGAAATTCATAGTGAATTATATTGTGAGGTTATAAAATCGGACGCAAGTTATTTGATGATTGCTTAGCGAATAAAATAACAGAAAACCTAATTTCCACACAGATGTTTTATTTTGTCTAGAATTATCTCTTTTTCTTAGCAAGAATTAGTAGAATATAGGTGATAAGTTATTATTCAATATCTGTACCAACTTTTATGACTATCGCTTAAAAATTACGCGGTTTAGAACCATTTAAGCATGAAAACTTCAACATAATCGGATGTCCCAGACGTACCAATCGGCCGATCTGAACCAAAAACAAAAGGGTTACTTCTTGTCTCCTTTCTTCTCTATATCCAAATAAGTATTTTAAATTTCAGGATTACTGAAAAAGAATTGCGACCTGTATCATGATAAAGAAAAATATGTTCATATGAATTTCAACTAATAGTGTCAAAGGTTTACTGGCGTCATGAGACGAAAAACGAACCTATCCCCGGCCTTGGGTCTTGATACAGGATCAATTTTAATAAATGAATGAAGGTTAAAAATCTGTGCTTTGGAATTAGAACAACCAATGTCACATTTTATCAGTTTTAAGTTGGTAGCATCATGGAGTTTCTGAATGTGTCTTCTTTACGATATAAGAACAATTAATGTCTCAACCCCAGCAGAACCCCCCTTATTAACACCTTCAGATTTGCCAATGTCAAAAAAGAATGTAATATTTTAGTGCTAGAACAACCAATGTTTTACACTGGTTGTGAATTTTAGTACAAATGTCTTATTTGAATGGAATATTATAAAAACTAAAATAACTAATGTGTACATTGGTTGTTTCAGTTTTTAAAATTTGCAAAATAGTATTGATAATCACATTTGCACAAGATCATGATTTTGTTTTACATTTTCTGCCTCCAGTAACAACAATAAAAATTATTTTATACAATATTCACATTTGAAGCATAGTTCAACCCTGAAATTTAATTTTCTATTCAATCTTAATTTCATGCATGAACAACCAATGTACATTTTTACAAATTTAAGGACCAAATAAGAACAACCAATGTCATTAATTCTAGCTCTTATTATTAAAAATTACAAAAAAAAGTAATGAAATGCATATTATGGTTATGACAATAATCAAATACCAAATTCTCACCTCAGTCTATATATATAGAACAGAATTATAAAACAGTGAAGTTGAAAACAAATATATAATTGAGTTTTTCTGAAAACATGAATTTATGACATTCATTGTTCTAATTCCAAAGTACAAAAATATCCACACATTTTTCTGTGTGGAGTGAAAACGAAAATAGGTTGTTGGTGAACCATTAGTATTTCGTTGTCTTCTGTATAAATATGGAGTTGCGAGTGTTATCTTAGTTTCTAATCTATCGACAAAATTCTGAAATTTTTTTTTGACGCTACTACTACATACATCAGCCAAAACAACAGCTGAGTCCTATGTAGGGAGCAACGACCAGCAAAATTGGTCAAGGATTTTCTAGATGACTAATTTCACAGCCACGGCTGAATGTGCGAGATCAGGACTGGAATATGTATGACTAAGACTTGAGTACGAAATACCAAGACCGATTGGGCAAGATTAATATGATTGTGCAACACCAACATCAAAACTAACAAGACCAACACCTGACTGTGTAGAACCAAGAAAAAACAACCATTGTATTTTGGTCATGAGTTTGCGTTTTACTTTTCCTCAGCTTCAAAAGTTTTTTTAATTTGCCAGAGTTTCTCCAGCTCATAAACCAAAAATATTCAGGGAAACATGAATTAAACTGTAGATTTTGTGTAAATTTCGTTTCACTGTTGGATTTTCAACAAGTTTAAAATAAAATCTTCATAACATAAGCAGAAAATGTACGAATTTTTGTGATTTAGCCGTCAAAAATGCCATACATAATTATTTTGATTTTTATTTAACAAGAATTTCTCAATAATAGATACTTATTATTTAGTTACATAAACTCAATTGATTTCAATATTTATGAAAATTTTAAAATAAGAGCTTTACATTTTTACGTAAATAACCTTTAAAATGTCTTAAAACATAGTCACGCTTTGTTTATCCACGCGAAATTGTCCGTCATCTCACATATTGCCACGCGAAAAACGACGTATTATTTACGGCGAATCGATTAGGCAAAATGTGTGACACGGATAAAAAGTAATATGGATATGCGATGAAAGGAGACGAATTCGAATCATCTTTGACATTCAAAACTGAGAATTAACGCCCAGAATCTATGTAATATGTAATGAGACAAGGAAAATAATTTCAAATAGGCTATTGATGATAGGTTGCTGACAGGGGCTGGACAAAATCGCTAGAAAATTCCTTTAGTTGAAAATTTCGTGCTGTGTTGCGAATTTTAAGATACAATTAATATTTAAACTATTCCTATCATATTTATTACGAAGATTTAAATTAAAGAATGTTAGTCGCCTAAAATTACTCAATAGGAGTGATTGTTATTCATGATTCGATAGAGGAGAATACAATATTGTTGATTATTAATCGGCTGTGTACTTACTAAACTGAAAATATTAGTTTGAAGCACTCATGTTTATCGATAATTATGAGTAGATAATTTTGTTATTTATAATTATTCAGCCTACCCATAAACAAAAATTAACTGAAAAGTAAAGACCATTATCAATATTTCCTCTGAGAAGTTTGCTTTTCTCGTTCAGATATAATTGCTTACTTGTTCAGGTGAACAAAAAGACAAATACTTCCTTCACAGTATTGCAAACATTCACTCTACATTCAAAATAAAGGGCAATTTCCGATTTACACTTCATGGTTTGGTAGGCGAAGATATCTCAATTGATGTGTATCTGTATTAGAGATGGGTGTGTAAAATACTCCCTAGTATTCATCAATTGAGACTTTTATAATATTAGGTAAAAAATTTCACAAGTAACGAGTTATGGTTTTTTGGGAAATCTGAGCACATTGACGCGGGACAGGGCCACTCTAATCATTTATTAGAAGGCTCAACCCCATCCCACAAGTTTGTAGATTCAAGCACACTGATGTACTAAAATAGGTATATATTATAATAAATTACATTTTAGTATTAAGTAATTACCTATTTGATGGCTAGGTTTTATGTAAACCATGAGATCTTCAAAATGATATTTTTGTCTTCAACTACCCAGAACAGTTTTACAAAGTTAGTGTCACTGAAAAACTTTAATTGTTTCAAACAAGAGCGGTGCTGTAATGGGTGAAATGGGGTTGCCACGCGATTGAAAATTAGTGTGGCCCAGTTTGAGCTTCATCAATAAAATTCAAAACAAAAGCCAAAAATTATGAAATATTTATCAGCACTGTTACTAGTTGCCTATCATCAAAGTAAACGATTATGTATACCTTGATGATAGGTATATAATATAAATCAGACGATTTTGAAGCAATGCATGATATAAATTCTTTTTGCATAGGTTTGTACTTTATACATCTGCTTGTGTGCATACCTTAATTTATACATAGGTCTTTATACGCGTTTCTCACTTTGTTGATCGTTATCAAATTTTTTTTTATTTTTTATTTTTGGTTAAAGGTTGTGGTATGCCAAAGGGGGGGTCAATTTGGCAATCCTCTTTCAGTCTCGACAATGTATTCAGGACCATGAAACATGCACCAAGGAACTAAGATATTAACCACCTACATTGGACAATGCCCACAGAATCAGCATTACCCAAACCACATAGCCTACCAGGAATTTGTTGAACTCGAACTTAAACCATGTTGATCGAATTTGAAAATGATTGAAAACCTTAGCTATGTACTTTGGTACATTTATTAAATTTTGAGATGGTTAGTTTCCAGCCACACTCAGGAACAATACCACCAGTGGCAATTCTCACTAAAGAAATTCAACAAACGCTGATTATAAAAATTATACAATGTATTGTATGTAAAAAATACATATCGTATGACATAAAACAAAAATGATACAAAAGTGTTCCTGCTTGAACGGACAGAAAACACTGTGTGACTAACAGTTGAAAAGTTGAATATATAAAAGGAAATATTAATAATCCGTTTGTCAGAAAAAATAGAGAGAGGGAAAGCAAAAACTGGTTATGAAGAAGTGGGAATATGAATTTAGATATCAACCATATACCTAGGACAAAACAAAAGAAGTGGGATGAGGGGTTGATCAAAAGGAAAAAACGAAAGAGTAAATAGCCTAGATTATGCAAATAGCATATGTAAACGTATTTAAGGCAGAGACTCTGAATTTAAAATTTTAAATAATTTTGATAATTTTAATTTAGGCTAGATGCGTCAAGGTGTAACAAAAATAGTTTGTGACATGCGTATATATAGTAGTAGGTTACTGATACACGGGTAATTTACATCACTCGCCTTCGGCTCGTGCTGCAAAAATTACATTCGTATTAAAATCACCTACTTTATACACTTATATTACAAATAACTATTATGCAACACATGCCATAAAACACACAATTGTATCTTTCTTTTTCATTCCCGCAATGTGAAATTTTCAACCAGAGATAAAAAATGTTTTAGCAGGAGCAAAACACGTATATTTTCTCCCACTATGAAAGTGTTTGGCTCCTCCCATTAAATCAATCAGACGGGTTCCGTAATCTCAGGCATGCGCATGTGTTACATAGAGTTTTCAACTGGAGTGCAATATAGGTAATCTCAACTCGTGAAATTACAGAACTTTCATACTATGAACATCGTAATTTGTTGAGGATTTCTCACTTTGAACTCCCGTAGCCAAATGTACTATCGTAATTATTTTATTCTAATTTTTTTATTTAAAATGTCACCAAAAAGAAAACCCGTTTCTGATTAAATAAAATACGAATTTTTTATATTTATGAAAATTTTTGACTGGATAGTGGCATCAAGAATTGACAAGAAAAATATATGCCTGACTTTGCCTAACCAAATAAAGAGGTTTTCTTCCAGTTGGGGGTGTGGGGGGAGTCTCACCCTCTGGCTTGGTCTCAGTTTGAAAAATCACGATGCAGTTGGCAAAATCGTCGAACTGTTGACCTATTTTTTTCTTTTGTTTTTATCAATTTTTTAAATGTAAGCAATTTTAGTTGGTTAAATCAGAAATTTCACTACCCTGTCTGAACTAATTCAAAGAGCCAATGCAGAAATATTGTTCTAGAGCCATACCTAGTTTGAAAATAGATTTATACAGTTCTTAAAAGTAGTGAAGTTTCTAAAAAATGATGTACTTAAGGCTAACAAGCATCAATATTAAAATAAAATAGTTTTACTATAAAGCAAACTCCAAAGGCCAGAATTGTAAATATAAACAGACAAAATTAAAAATACTTTAATTCATACGAAGTTTATGAAAAAATTTGGAATTCATGAAGCCAATAATATGTTAACTTTTTTCCATAAATGCTAAAAATTCGCAGACAAGTATAGGGCTACGTTTTCATTATTGATTCGAATACAAAAACGTAGGAAGTTATTCAGGATAAATAATCACCCTATACATAGGATACATTCTGAGTTTCTGTTCTTGGACTTGTAGACCAATAATAATGTTTTAATGTGAAATTATCACGTCAACTTAATGATTTCCGTTTAGTGCCTGAGGTGACGAAATTCGTACCGCACGTCTCTCAGAATATTCGAATTAACGTACACATTAAATAATTATTATACCGACGTGTAAAAATATGTGACTATGGATTAAGTGGAAGCCACAGTATCTCTCCGGTCGTAGCTGGATTTTCTTCACGCAGAATTAAACTGAGATTTTTGACGTGTAGGTACCTGCGGTGTCCCAGAAATTTAGCTCCGAATTTTTGGTACATAGTTCACGCGAATAACTGGAGGAGAAACGGATTAGAAATTTTTGGCACAAAAATTGATGTAGGATCTGTATAATATTACGTACACACTCCTGACGTGCATTTACATAACGAGAATGTATGAAAATTCTACCAAAAGTTACGATTTTCAAAACCACCAGTTTTTGAAGACACAATACTGAGCATCAGGTACCTTAATATTATGTTCACGTCGTCGTATTCGGTCTGTAGGCACTGGCTACCGAACCCAATGTATTTCTTTTTCATCGTTTAAAAATGAAGAGTTGAAAAATGAAGGAGACAACGTGACGGAAACGTTGCACTCGGATTCCAATTCGTCTGTAAGCCATTTCTCGTCGTTTTTCATCTTCGCTAAACTAATTAATTTGCAATTAATACTTTTGTAGCGTTGATTTCATCGGAAGAAGGAGAGAAGTGAAAAAGAACAGCTCGTCAACAAAATGTGGAAAACTTCAAAACCACACTCATCAGTTATTTATGACCGGCCGTTAACGTAGCCACAAGAAAAAAAAAAAAAAAACTTAAATCGTAACTTAGCCGTTTTTAAAAACAAAAAAAAAAAAAAGAACCGTTTTTGTTCCACATTTTCTTTAAGCGTGAGATTTTACGATGAAAAAAAAAAAATTGTAAAATGCCAAAAAGACAAAGAGGTATCAAAAATAATTAATAACGTCGTAAATGCTGTAGGCGTTGTGGTGAAAGTGCAAATAAAAACGACAGAATAGAGGGTAAAAAAATGAATTTCTCGGTGGCAATAGCTGGCATCCGCAAGAACGAGTCGACGACGTCCCAGAAAAAAAAATTTTTGTAACAAATTGCCACAAATGAATAGAGGAATACTAACGCTTTGAAAGATGAAAGAGTAAATTTGAATTATATTGAGCTGAAATACCAGAGGAAATCGACTGGAAAGTTTACAAAATGTGGATGAATTCGAGTAAATTGCTATAAATTAAATGTGGATGAAAGTTATATTTGCGAACTGATCGCGGTGGGAAGTGGTCCACATCTGAACTCAGTGTCTTCAAAGATTTGGGTGAAAAAATGGTGACTTAATTGATAGTGCTATGTTATTATGCGATTGTCAAAGAGGTGACTATAAAACTGAGGCTATTTTGTATGTTTTTATGGATATTATGAATTTTGACACATCCATATGTAGCGACATTGAGTGCCAGGTACAATGTTATTGTGGTGTTTGCTGGTCTGGCCTCAAATACGGCCCAACAAAATAATGGAAAAAACAGTATCATTTACATAAAATTGTTCGAAATTAAAATAAATCTTATCATTCTCTGATAATCGACAGTTAGAGGTTTGGCTAAACTTAACTATCTAGCCTAGGTTTATTTCATAATGAAAATTCCCCAACTAGCGTAAACTGTTTTGATCTTTTGTTTTTTTAACTACAGTTGACGCCGATCAATTAGGACAAATTTTGCCTATGGTGTTTTGTCCGGATTGACAGGAAAACCAGATGGCAGAGATAATAAATTTAAATTAAAAAACTAGTTTTTTTAAAATACGCTTTTATAATATTAAAAAAAAAAAAATCCCATCCCTGATAGGATTAGGAAAAAAGGTATTTTGAATGAAAGTACAAGTTGCTACCATGACACCAAGGTCATGGATTTAGCAAGCGATGAAACTTATGTTGAAAAATAAAGCAATTGATAAGATGTGATAACTGATAATGATGTTTTACTCTCCCAAAAAACACTGCACTCGCACAATGACGCCAATTAAAACGGATGTTCACATTCGTGTGATAAATATGTAATTCGTAGGCACACTTATACTTATTTTAAAATAACAAGACAAAAATGCCGAGGAAAGAGAAAAACAACTGATAATAAAAACAGATATGCGTGTATGTGTGCTTGTGTTACAACATGTGAAAGCAGCGCCTAAGTTGGTCATCAGGTGTATTTCAACAAATTGAGTGAGTAGAACAAAAGCATATAAAAAGCATGAAGATTTTCACAAAAATAAAAAAATCTGTCGTTTTTGTATTACTTATTATGGCGCTAGATTGAATACAAATTATATTTCCCCATAGTAATTATTTTATTACAGTTCATAACATGTAATTACTATGTAATTTGAGTTGAATTGAAAAAAATGATAAAACGTCACTAAAATTGAGTAAAAAAACAAAAAAAAAAAAAAGGTGAATTAGTTTAAAAGTTAATTTTATTATGAAAAAAAACAATTTTAAGAGATTTTTTTGTTCATATTATTAGGAAATGTGTCCAGACAACGTGGTCAAAAATAAATAGGAAAAGATACGTTTGATCTGTTCCAAGAAATTTTTGCCAAAATTATCGGCATTCTGGATTATCCAGTGTATTATATTATTTCTCTCCCTTTACTCCTCCCTTTTGTAGCTCTCTACAGTAATGACAACTGGTAGCTGCAAGTTATACTATTTTTTACTATATGAACCTTGGCGTCTATTTTTAAAATACTGGACATTTTTTTGCGTGGGTCCTATTTGCACGGACCCATACGTGGCCCTTAATAAGGACGATAATCAAAAATTCACAGGTTTCGCACTTTATAAGAACGAGAGGAAGGCATTAAAATTAATAAAAAAAAAAGTTCTTTTTTTTTTTCATTTTTGTATTTGCTTCGTAAACAATGAAAAAACGTTACCACCTCCACTTTATTTTTCACCATTTATTCCTTCCACTTTTTTTACCGTTATTCACCCCTTCTCTTACTCTTCACGCATAAAACGTAAAAATTAGTCGGCACTTTTTCGCAAATTGACTTCTTGAGAAGCATTTTCAATGCTAAAAAATTAGGATGCTCACGACTCATTCAGACTCAAGACTGGGCGTGATTAGAATTGTGTCCAGGATAAGTTAACTACCATGGAGATACAATTATGAAACCGAAGATCGTCGATACGGATGACTACAGTAATTGGAAAAAATGTGTTTGACCAAACGAATCAACATCCCTACGTGACTCGGAATAAATAAACGACTTTAATGAAAGGATGATATTCTTTAGTAAAATTTCGTATACCAAACAAGAAAGGCAACTTTTCAGGCATTTTTTTTTTTCCTCCAGAATAACGAAAATTGGGGACATCGTTTAGCGCCGTCACACCCCTCAAAACCACATTCGGTGGAACTCGTAACCGCTGCTTCAATCAAAAGTATTCGAAGTTCGAAAATGAAAGTTCAAACTTTTTCGATACCCATATCGGCCGGTACTTTAATTGGCTCTCAACATCGTGACAAAATTACCGGATCAAAGGAAACAAAAAGGGAAAAAAAGAAAAAAAAAAGGCTTTAGTGGTTAACAAATTGTCTCAACGCTGGTAACTGCGGTTTATTCGAAAAGGAAATTTCAAGTTTTCAACTTTCGAATGCTGAACAATAAAGCTCCGTCTGGATTTTTTGTATTTTTGTTTTCTATACTATTCGTAACTGACCGCCTATTTCTGGAAAAAAAAAATTTAACAGTGTTGAGCCCATGTTGGGAGGACAGAACTTGACGTTCGCAGTTGATTAGATTTTAACAACCATTTTCAAGATTGTATCATAAATTCGAAATTCGTTTTCTAAATAAATCACCATTCTACTGAGACGTAGAAGCTCGATTTTGTCTTTGACTGACACGTGGACCGTACATTGAAAAAACAATAACAACGAAAAAACAAGATTTTACGTCAATTACAAAATGAAAGAGGACTCATCCTTCGTCTTCCTCGACTCTCACCCGCTCACTCGTTCACTCGCTTTCTTATTCTCTCATGCTCTCCCCGAAAGAATAAATCTGGTTCCACATTTTCGCGGCAAGTTCATCTTCTGTCGCCGTCATTCTGATGTCTAATTTTAAGCCGCGAATTTAATGCGAACGCATATTCATTACGTCGGTCGGCTTCATTTCGGGACTTAAGCCTGTCACAATTTGGGAAATTTCCGACCAACAATTTGTTCGCCGAAACGTTGTCACAATACGTATAATTATAATGTATAGACAGTCTTGCAAAAGTATGCCGAAAGTTTTTGCTCAAAATAAGGGCCTACTCTACGTATAATATACCTATACTATAACCATATCCTTCGTACAGATTCTCTCGACCCCATCGCGAATAAGATATCTGCGCCTATTACTGCCGTTCATTTCATTGTTTGTTCACACTGAAATTCTTCCTCACTACTCTTAGTTCTGATGCGTCGAATCCAAAAATCAAGTTTTCCCGAAAAAGCAAACACCATTTTTATGTAAGTTTTCTACCTTAATCTACTTATTAATTTCGTGCTCGTAGAAGGACCCAGGAGTGGGGGTAAGTACGTTTTTCGTCTAGTGGCCCAAGGAAAATTTTGGTACGATTTTTGAAAATTTACATGCAATTATATATTACGTACCTATGTATGTGTGTATGTATGTATGTATATGTATATTCCTTTGGAATTATTGACTTAGTTAAACTCGTACCATTCTTTTATTAAAAAAATGAAAATCTTTAATTAATACATTTTGTTTCTTTACCTGTTCTCATTTTTGTTAGTAAACTAACTCTTTTGTTTGATTACCAACAGAAACGAACGTGATAGAATGATTTCTCCCTCTCCTACAATTTTAGGACTTGCTCAAACTAACGGAGGCAGTGAAAAATCACTCCATTTGGTACATTCGCTTATGCAAATCCTACAAGTTCCCTTATGTTTTTCATATCTTATAACTTAGTAATTTTGAACTTGTAAAAATCTCATCTTGATGAAATTTTGCAGTGTAATTTCAACTCACATTTTTTGCTATGTTTAAATTTGTATGTTTTGTATTATTTTATTTGGTTTTGGAAATATGGATCTGATTGTCTTTTGAAGACTTGGTATGCCGATTTACTCTATGAATAAACTGGTATTTTGTTTCCTGTTTTTGATTGTTTATTAGGCTAGGAGGTCAATTATGATGGGAAAATTCAGTGGTTAAATAATATAGGTTTCAAATTGGGTTAAAATATTGAGAAAACAAGGACATAACTGAGAAAAGAACATGGGAAATTTTTGGTCTTTTAGATTCTTTTAAAAATTTAAAACTACTCAAGTTTAACAAACCTGGACCCCCTTCTTTTTTTTCTCCACCTCAATGAACTTTGCAATTTCTCATTATGGGATGCTATTATATGATATTCAAAATTTCTAATTATTTTTATTTCAACATTATTATTTTTACAATATTTCAATTTCATCATTATTCTGTTACTGGTAAAACATTTATTTCTCAATGTTTTCATCCTTAGATATCACGTGTTTGGTATCTCATTATATACTTTGTGAATTAGTTCAGGTAAGTGATTAGTTTAAAACTTATGAAGGTCAATAAAAACAACTTTTTGTATGCCAGTTAAAAAAGCCTTAAAGTTCTGCGGCACTTTGGCTTGTGCCAACCCTGACTTTCTGGTAAAAATGTAGAATTAGCTGTTTTGGTAGAAACAATGAACTTTTTTTTTTCATGTCTGTGGCTGTGTGGGTAATGGTATATGCACAATAAGAGAATAATTGGCGAAACAATATCAGGGAAATAATATGTTTATTAAAGTGATTTGCATACAATCTAAGTTCTCAATTATCAACACCATTGTGTCATTTGAGGTAGTTATTTATTGGAGGATTTTTAGTTTCTAGTATTTCTTCTATCATCTACTGATTTTATTTACTAGTCTTCTAGGATCAGAATATTTGTCATGCTTTCCTTTAAGGTTTGAGTGGAAACTAAATTTAATTTTAAGGTTGAGGCAGAAGCTAGGTTTTAAAAAATTTTGACTAACCAGTTATTATGATTCAATTATTTTAAAGCGTACCTTTGAAAACCTACTTTTTATAGGGAAGTGCAGCTGCGCTACAGTTTTCTGAAAGTAGGTCAGTATCGAATCATCCGTTGTTGTCTCACAAATCCTCTGTGATGTACAATAATATACAGGGTGATTGGTATATTCCAAGTTCCCTGCTGATGGTACTGTCGTGAAATTATAAATCATATAGAGGTACATTTTCCCAATAGAAAAATACTACCATTTTTCCTAGAAAATTGAAACTAATAAAAAATGATGTAGTCATCATTTCATAAAATTATTAAACAATGAAGACATCCTGTACCCAGTCTTCTATTCTATTATGAACACCTGCAAACATTTTGTGTATTCCTTTTTGTGATTGTCTTTCTTCTCTAATAATTATTTTAATAACGATATAATATTTTGATGAAATCAGCAATTTAGCCACCTGCATGATTTCAGTTCTCAAATATTGTTGATTCTACACTAATATTTTGTTCATACTAAGAAACCAATCAAATTACAGCTCACAAATGAGAACTTCTGATTTGTTAAATTAAAATCAACTTTGATTTTAATTTTTACTATAAATATTTAGACAATCTTTAAGAAAATTGTCTTCTGCAGTCACTTGAATTGTCAAGTACTGTCTTCTTATTGTTAAGGTCTACTATAGAATAGTAGATACTGTTTGTTCTAATAGTCTGAATCAATATAAACTATTTTTAATTATTTGTGAGTTTTTATTCAGTTTAATACCAGTGTGCTTTTAATTCTCCACTTATCATAAACTAGTGGTCATTTATACCTTTTTCTGCTGCTACAGGTACTATAAGAAAAACTTTAATTCAAGACGATGTATAATGTTTTGCGGACAATGAGGATTAGAGGCGCAATGATATGAGACTTGAAATTTCTCATTTAGCATTTTTGGAAATCATGATTTTTCTTTCTGGCCAATTTACACAGATAGAAACGTTGCGCTCGCACCATTTTATTGGTAAACTCATCGTCAGCCAGCATCAAAAATGCGTTGAAACTCGATAGATAATAATATGGGATCTACAAGAATTTTTCAAATAGATATCATAATTCTTGAAAATATATCTAATTTTGTTTTTTTAATTTTCCAAAAATTACACAAGAATTCTCGAAGTTGAGGCCTATATTCACAAACGTCACTTTAACCTCCCTTCACTTAAACTTCACTTGAAAATGACTTTTGGCACAATTTTGTAGTTAAGATTGTGGCAACATTTTATTTTTACATTGAAACTCTCATAAGAGATACAATGTTCCCACATTTTTATGTACAAAATTGTGCAAAAAAATTTTTAAAGTGAAATTTAAGTAGAGGGAGGCTAAAGTGACGTTTGTGAATATAGACCTCAGTGACATAACAACTATTTTTGACTTCTGCTGAAAATGCTCCTACAGCTAATCAAAAACACAAAATGTAATGTTTAACCATTAAGCCCATTTTGAGGTCTCCGGTGATAACATGAGAAGTGACCGTTTCCGAGGGTACAAAGGTTGATGTGAGAAGTGGATCGTGAGTGAACCGTGCGAATTTATACGTAATGAAAAATTAGTTCGTACCAACAATTATTGAAATGGATTTACGTAAGTAGAAGGGTGTAAATTGGCGGCAATTTTTCCGATTCACAAAGAAGTGATAAAGGTGACCCTTTATTAAAGTACGACCGTATAGCTTTTGGCACCTGGTACAGGTGCAAACTCGAAGACAAACATTTCACACGGCCACTCTGGTCGTAACACTATTTCGTCATAATCCAAGTCGTACATTTTCCCATCGACAACAACGTCATCATCGTTGGTAATTTATTTCACCTGTTTTCACGTCACAGACGCTCGTCCCTTTCCCGTCCGGCCAACTCGTCGGAAAGAAACAAAATCTCACACAAGTACGACAAATGGAGGGCGTTAAAAGCGATTTCATTCATATAATTAATCGAACCGTGTTGCGAGAATGTGAGAGGAGAGTGCGCGTAAAAGTGGCGACAGGGGAAGGGGTAACGTAATGCTAGAAACGCGTTATTTAGGTGTATTTGTCAGCTTTATTCTGGTCGCATCTCTTTTACCTTCCAAAAATGCCGACATAAAATGCGCTGTTCGTCCAAACGTCGAAATTAAATTAATAGAATGTTTGCGAACGTTCACACCACTCGAGCATTATGTATATTCGTCCGACTCCTATGACGGATCAAAAAATATAGTATCGAAATTTACACCTGCGACTGTGGATTTGCTTTTTTTCGGCGCCTAATTTGTACAGTTTAATGCTCGTCAATTTATTCGAGCCATGAATATAGTGGTCCACAAAACGTGTACGAGGCTATCATCAAACCAGAAATCGTTATGTCGAACTGGAGAAGCCTTTTCACCCTTTTGAAAACTTTGCACCATTTTCGACTGCTGCGTAGAAAGTATTTTGAAACAGATCCACGGTTCAGGAAATTTGGAACTGGTGCAGTGGGTAGATACCGATTCGGTTGGGACTGGTTGTGGTATTTGATGAAGTGCTAAACGTGATTAACACCTATCAACGCAACCAATGATCTGTCAAGCCATAGTTTTGTCGGCATTGCTCTGATTTTATGGCTCGTGACGATGGTCAATAAAGATGAACTGCGACTGTGCTGTTGCAAGACCTCGTAACTAGCACGAATAGCAAAAAAAATGGGTTTTTATTGATTCTAAAAACCTCGTAGCCCACAACT
Organism: Ericerus pela; assembly: GCA_011428145.1. Taxonomy (NCBI): domain Eukaryota; kingdom Metazoa; phylum Arthropoda; class Insecta; order Hemiptera; family Coccidae; genus Ericerus; species Ericerus pela. The sequence goes on from WOFM01000425.1 coordinate 537,894, forward strand.
AAAAAACTTATAAGCTACACTCTATTCAGAATAATTATGAATTGGGAAATATTTAAGTGTTTCTGCATATTAGAGAGGTAGCCTCAACCAATTTGAATCGAGTAGAAAACATCTGATAGGGTCAATAATTAATATTACAAATTAGAAAAAATTCTTTCTCAAAACTGCATGACTCATAGAGCGTTTTTATTTTCGCTGTAAAATTTACTTTTTGTGGGTTACAAGGTTTTAAAATAACACAGTCGTGGAGCTATGTCATTAAAAAAAAAAAGAATAAAATATTGATCGTTTATAAATGACATTACGGTGACATAAGAGGCCTTAAATGTGAGCAATTGTAATGCAAGTGTTTTGTGGTAGTCGTCTTCTCACTACCAGATTACCAGATGGCATATACCACAGAGCAAACTCAAAACAACCAAATAATTACTGTTACCACTTTGGAGAATTGGTATTAAATTTGAGAGAAATTAATGATAGCTGCCAGAGGGTTAGCAGCACGTTCTCTCGTATAATCGTATTCAAGATTTTATGCTCAAGAGTGAATGACCTGTTGTCACAAATATCTAAATGCCAGAATGAAATCATATGAAACATTTACTATGATAAAATCAATCCATTATTCTTTCGAAAAAAATTAACAGACGCATCTGATAATATATCACAACAAAAGGTTGTGGGAGGGAAATAATACAATGGTATTCAATGAAACAAAACATAATGGAAAAATCAATGTTCGCATAAAAAGGTGTGCTGTGATCAAAATCTTGTTGCTCCATTTTGTACGTTTACTTTGTCTGCAGCTTAATAATTATGCAGCTATCCTTGACGCAATGGTTGATACAGGCTATTGTAACGATATTTTTGAAGTTATTGCTACAATTAAAGTAGGTAGGTAGTTCAACACTTTGAATAAAACGTATTAGTTTAATGATAACACTTGATATTATTCACAAGCATGAGTTTGTATAATATGTACAAAGGTTCATAAAGAAGTGGTGATTAAAATACATACAATAGAATTAGGCTTATTATGCATAGGGACAGTGTTAGTGAAGATATGTGTTGAATTGACATTATATAGAAAGTCATATTACTGAACACGCAATTTTGGAATTAACTAGTAGAAGTGGAAAATGAGAAATAATATGTTTATGTGTATAAAATATGATACTATAAAGAATAACAATAGGAACGAATGTAGGAATAAGCGTTTCTGGAAAATAGGAATATTCATATTTAACAATAAATTCAGTATGAGAAAGTGATGATAAGACAGAATACATGAAAATATGATTTTAGCGAGAAACACGATTATTGAAATATGATATTTTAGATTCATTGTGTTTACAAAGTAAGATGAAATGGATCGTAGATGTATATGATTTATCGTAACAGCTAAGTATTAGGGACTGGTGTTTCTTTCTAATTTTTTTGGAACTGTCACTTTATATGACTGTGTTTTTGAAAATCAATCAAATGAAAATTAGTCCATCTAATATCATTGTTATAATAAAAAATTTCACTGTTTTCTAGCTGAAGGGGAGCGGACTATCTAAATAGTCTTAACGATTGAGACTAGGAGACTGAACAGTTAAAAAAAATGAAATAAATAAAATTTGGGTCATTAATGACTGTACTCCTGTGAGAGGGGATAAGTACTAATGTAAGTGAAACTCCAATGTGAGGACTCTACTTGTATGAGGTAAAGGGGCTTGCACCCCTTGATGACAGTCGCTGCTAAAAGGCTGGCATATTATTTGTCTCTATGATGTTAAATAAATAAAACACACGTACATTTGTATGTTCTTATCTGTATTTACGTACAAGTAAGAAACATTGTTTGGGTGGTGACAAATCACCTGATAACAATCTTTGTGATGTCACAGCCCAGTACCAAATGTGTTACGTCATTTCTTATCACTATATGAAATAGGAAACGATGTAATTAAATGACATAATTTCATATGTTTCTGTGTGTATAAACTCACAAAACTGGGTACAAAATTATCAGTGTTCACCTAGGATTTGGCTCTCTCATACATTTGTGCATGATGTGGAAGAACACGCAAAGCTGTTGATTACCTTCTTGTGTGAATACTTCTTCATGACTAGGTATTCCACATCCAGTATTAATGGTATTAAGATGAAAACATTGACAGATACCTAAGTACAAAAATAGTAGGTATGGATACCTATCGAATCAAATTAAGTAAATATCTGTTTATGAATGTATAAATACCTAAATTAATTTAAATTTTGTGTCATTCATTTTTTGTGTAGGATGTCTAAGACAAGAGTAAAATATAAGCTAAATTTTCAAAACACCTTCAAATAAAAGGATGTTGACCACAAATTTCATTTGTTTTTCATTTATATTTTAAGTCGCAAACAGCATAAAATCAATTATGAGTAAAATATACTTACAAAAATCAAAAATTACCATTAGTCTGTCGGATATCCAACTCTCATAAATTAATGATGGTAATATTTGCAGCAGTTTGGTATATATGAAATTTGTTTTTACCCTCACTTCCTCACTTATTCACCACAAAAATTTACAAATTTGAGTCTGTGATACTTGGGTCACTGCCGAGGATCTTTCATTTTTCTGATTTTGATAAGATTGTAGACAGGATGGAGGTAGGTACTAAATTAATGAGGAAAACTAAATTCAAAGAACCAAAGAGAATTTCATCCTTCAGATCACTGGCCTTATTTCATAACATAGTATAATATACCAAGAAGATGAATCTACGGGTTTGTGACTGCAAATATAAAACAGTTTCCCTTATTCATGTTGAAGAATTTATCTTGTGTTTCTACCCAACTTATATTTTTCATCCATAGAATAAATAAATCTTCTTTCAGACCCTTCCTCTATTGATACTTACTGATCATTGCTCTAGGCTAATTTCCCTTCCCAATCATTATATTTTCAATTAAGAAGCAATGGTTTGATAAGTCAGTTTTTCCAATTGGCACTTCTGATTCTTGTTGATTGTGAAATTTTTCTGATGGTTTGTGTCTTCATCTTGGTTTTTCAGTAAATCAAACTCAATTCTGCAACTCTATAAACATTGAAGCCTATACTGGAATACTGTATGTACAACTATAGTTCTCCTTATTTTCTTAAAACTTATTTTTTACAAAATATTATTTTATTCAAAACCCAAAGGCCATTGGTAAGGTGTACTCATGTTTGTTTACATTTACTCGCTTACAAAAGGAGATAAAATAAAAATAGGCTATCCTCTGTAAATCAGTGTTGACAATACTGTTTTGTGTGCACCAATGTTAATAGGCTACTTGGACATTTGGCATCAAAAAACCTGCATTACGAATTTAAAATCTTGTAGCGTGCAGACATTATTTCCTATATTTTTTTATTTTCCTTTCCTTTCTTTTCTTGTTTTCTTACATTAAAATAACAGACGGAGTTACTTACTGTCGGCTTGCAATTCAGGTCTTGACCACCATTTCTTTTTCATTATTTCACTGCTGACTTTTGTTAGCACCATTTTTCTTTTTTGATTCTAACATCAATTGATCAACACGTTTTCCTTTTTGTGAGCTGTTCCCACTCTCACTTAAAAATGTATCAACTTTTCAATTTTGATTTAAATTCATAAAGTTCATCTTCAAGATATGCTTAACCAATTCAAGTTGGCTCCTCCGTCTGAAGTTTGGTAATATGTGTATCGTTTGTTTTTCCTAATCTAAGTCCTTAAATTATTCTTTTATTTATCTGTATTTTCCTTGCCTAAGCATGTTCCATACGATAAAGGTGTGCATGTCTAATCTCAATTATAACGATAAATTCTAGAATGTCATAATTTTCTTTAAACCTGATCAAAGTGGAGTGTGTGTGAAGTAAGTCATGAGTGCTCGGTTCCCCTTTTTCAGTAATTCCATTTTACAATGAAATACAGTTTGTTTCATAAAAATTTGCTTTTCCTGATCCGTTTGTTGGAACCTTGCTTCCACTGTGTATGCACTTTTTTTAAACTTTCGCACACCACAATCTTGTTATTCGCTTTGTTGTAAATGCCCAAGTTTCTTGATTGTTTTCTTTTTCAGTTTTTTTTTTGTTTATTCCCTCCTCTTAAATTAAATTAAGTTAACGTATTTATTTCTGCCTTTCACTCTCTCATTCAGTCCTACCTATTTTTACCCTGTTTAATTGCAAACGAGGTATTAAAATTGATCTCACAAAAGGGATAAGTTAGGGATGAAATTTTTATGAAAGGGATTTCTTATATGGGAACAAGTTTGGTAAGAGCTTGGTGCCAATTGGTTGTGTAGTTTTGGAGAAAACTGGCAAAGAAAAAATTCAAGGAAAATTTTACCTGTGACATGCTATTAATTATAGATATATCGATATGTTTGTCAGATATTGATAACTAGCAATACAGATATCGATTACCTACCAGCGATATTAATTCGCAATTTTTTCAAGTATAATTTAGAATTTTTTTTTTTTGTGAATTATTAATGAAAATTGCCGAACTAGGTTTTTTAGCTAAGTATCGCTGCGCTAGAGTTTTTTCGTTTTACTTTTTTCTAAGAATCTCTTTGAATTTTGTATTTTTATTTCCAGTTTTTTTTTTGTCTCCGTCAATATGAGTCTGTCCGTCTCTCTCTGTTCCTTTGCCACAGGATGCGATGCGAAAAAGACCATTTTTACATCTGCCGTTGATTCCATTTGGTAGCCGTGAAAATGTAATTGTTCTACTTCTGCTACGTTAACAAAGTTTATGGTCGACAAAAAATGAAAAAGTGGAGAAAAAAAAATTCGTACTTTTCACCTTTTATTTATTTTTGAATCTCTCTCCCCTCTCTTTATGTTCTCTTTTCGTTTGGTTTTCCCTCTCTTCATATCAATCAAGTTAATATAACAAAAGAATTAACGATGAGTTTCGTTTTTTTTTCGTTTTTTTTTTTTTTTTTTTGTTCACTCTTTCGAATAAACTTTTTCTTTTGCACCCGGCAATGGGCTGTGCTGTTTAAAATTTCCTCGTCTTTTTATTTTGTTTTCTTTCCTTTTTATGTTTCTCCGCTATATATATATATAGGCTACTACTCTTCCGCACAAAAGGTTTTTCTTTCATTTTTTTCCACTTTACTCCCGAAAGTTTCGTCAAAATGCAATCGAAACGTCACGTAAATTTATTTGCATAAATTTGTTTTTCCGTTGTTAGTTTTACTTTTTTTTTCTCCATAGCTCTTGTATTTTTTTTTTATTCTTTTTTGCTTTCTCTCTCTTGTTTTAATATGCGGTAGAGTTTAGGCGTTACTTTTTTATTCATTTTTTTACCTCGAAATGTTTAATTAAGGAATCGCACCTGATCAACGCTGTTAGCTGGTGAGAGGAAGAAATGAGAATGGACTTTAATTCGAGCTTCTTATTTTTTTTTTATTATTGTTTTCGGGATGCTGTGAAACTATTATTTCATGTCAGACACGGGGTTCTTTGCATAATCTATGTTGTGGAACATGCTCAACTGTAGCCAGATGTTAGATTTTTTATAATTAACCTATATGTTCGAAAATTTTGCCGACAGTTATATTGTCTGCAAGGTGATTCGAATCAAACCTCAACATCATAGCCATAATATTAAAATTGGTATGTTACGGTTTGAAGAATCATCTGCGTTACTATATCAGCGTTAGATAATTGAGTTAAATCAATATGCAACACTAACACACAATGAATATTGTATTAACAAAATGATAATAAAAAAATTGTATGAAAAAGTTCTGTTCAGTTCAAATTGAAACAACTTGATTAAAAAAAAATTGGTATTTTGAGCTTGTGATATTGTGGAATACCTTACCTGAGAAGTATTCACACATAGAAGGTAGTCAAAAGCTTTGTGTGTTCTGCTACATCATACACATGTATGGGAGAGCCAAATCCAAGGCAAAAACTGGAAATTTTATAGCCTCTCTTGAGAGTTTATATAGTGGATTTGGCACACACACAAACACACATATGTACATACACATATGGTATTATGTCATATGTTACATCATTTCCTGTCTCTGTAAGGTGATAAGAAACGACACAGTGCATTTTTTACTGGCCTGTGACATCACTAAGATCTTAATCAGGTGATTGGTCACCGTCTGTATAATGTATTTTACTGGTACGTACGTACAGATATGAACATACAAACGTACATGCATATATTAATTTAATGTAATAGAGACAAAAATATCCCAGCTTTTTGGCGGCATTTGTCATTGAGGGGTGCGAGCCTCTATACCTCATACAAGTGTTGTCCCCACAGATGTATTTCTAATTTTTTTTAAAATTGACAAAATGGTTCTTTTTAGTCTGTATAAATAGTTGCAAAATATAAAAAAAAATTTGTCAAGTTTTTGAAATTTTACCCTTTGTAATTTACCGGTTAAATTTTCTGTTTTTTGTTAATACCGTATTTCTTTTGTGTTAGGATTGCGTTTTAATTTAACTCAACTATCTAACAATCATATGGCAATGCAGACGATTCGGTTCAAAACGGAACATCCCAATTTTTATAGTTTGATTCGAACCATCCTTTATAGTCTCTCCCTTAAACTCAGTGCTGCCTCACACCTAAAAAGTTCCAGACCATTTGAATGTCACAAATAAACACCTTTATTTAAGAAAAAAAATCTATAAAAAAATAAAATAAAGAACCACTTCGTAATCATCCCCTATCGTTTAGAAAAATGTTCATAAAAATCAGTGCTCATGGTGAAAAGTTACGGTAGAACAAACATAAAGACAAAAAAAAGCCTACTTTTTTTTAAAGTCATTTAAAAAGTCGAGAAATCATGTTAAAAAAATAATTTTTAGTACACGAATCGGTATCATATACCCGTACCATCTGGAGTCCAAAAAACAAAATAATCCAAGTTTGTTCAATTAGCGAGGACCTACGAAGTTCAAATTGTATTCTAATCTTTCACGTTGATCAACACCACACCCACCCCTACAAGATTAATCTTTCAAACAGACTCTTAGTAGTTATCTACTCAAATCTCGTCCATTTCTGCATTGCATTTTCGTTATTGAAATTTGCATAATACAATATCAACAACTTAGCTTATGTCAGTATGATTGAAGAGAAGGGGTGGCACATTCGGACAAAGGTGATAGGTGGGAATTGAAGTCAAAGAAAGCAGAAATTTAAATTTTGTATTAATTTTTTTTTAATTTATTCATCCTAAATATACCAAAACTGACTTAATAACATAATTATCACTATTATCCATTCAATACTGGAAAAAAATAAAAGGAAGTGAAAAGCTGCTAAAAATGCATATTCTCATCTTTTCGATGGTGTTTTAAGCAGTTCAGTCGTAAAGGATAACGAACGAATGTCGAAAAGAAAAACAAAAATTTCTGAAACTTATGGCAACAGCTTCAACACGACGTGATGCGTCTAACCGACGAAAATCTGCGAACAAACATTTTTTCGCCCTATAATTTTGTTTCTGACAGCACTTTTCATCATCAAACCATTTACCAAGCACTCCATTAGGGGTGTACAAAGTCTGTTTAATTCGTTGCACGTTACTCGGTAATTAAAAGGGTAGGAAAGATTAAAAGAAAAAAAAAAGGAAAAATTAGAAGAAGGAGCAATAAAGAGAGGGGAAGAGAAATTTAATTGAGTATAGCTCAACAATAGAAGAATTTATCATCGTTCATTAATCTTTCGCCTCCTAAAATAACTATTGGATGTCGTGACACCTTTCCAGCTTGTTCTGAAACGTGATCAAAATCTTATTTCGTTTTCTTTCCAAATCATTTTTTTTTTATGTCGGTTTTCAACGAAAATGTACATATTAAAACTGATCTGGCATTTGTTCTAGGTTCGGGGGTATGTTCTTTTTAACATTGAAAATGCTTCTCAGTCGAGTTGTGAAAAAGTATCCACCACCCAATTTTTACTAATGTTTTATATGTGAATTGTACAAGTAGGGGTAGATATAGATGGTAAAAAAAGTGGAAGAAGAAAATGGTAATGAAAAGTAAAGTGGAGGTGATAACGTTGTTTCATTGTTTATGGAACGAATATGAAAATGAAAGAAAACAAATGATTAACAACTCTTAATTTTTTTCATTTTCAATGTTCTCCTCGCATTATTATAAAGTGTGAAACCTGTGAATTTTTCGTTTCATGACACTGGGAAACTTTTGGCACTATTAGCTAACATTCATATAATATAGAAAGTGGAAGGTAAGGTGGCTGACTTTTTTTTGTTATTGTGTATATTCATTCACGTACCTATGTCACAACGGGAGTATATTTTAAGCCCCCGGCTGAACCATTGGGTTCAGGGGACACAGGTAACACAATTATAGACGAAACGGAGCGACTAAGAACAGTTCCTTGAAATTTAACATCGACAACTCTAACTAATTTGTCTTTGCCTGGATGAACTGCAACTATTACACCCAAAGGCCAGTCAAAGGGTTTCAAATTTTCATTCTTAACAAGTACCACTTGGCCAGGCACCAAATTAGGCTCCACTTGTTGCCATTTAGAACGCTGCTGCAATTGGTTGACATAATCTTTCGACCAACAAGTCCAAAACCCGCGTAGTTGACTTTGTAGGAGCAAAAAACGATTTGTAAGTGGGACAGTAGGGTCATTGATACGAGGTATAGCTGTTAAAGGGCGAACAATCAAAAAGTGTGTGGGAGTCAAAACTTCAGAATCTTGAGGAGGCGTGGCCTTGTAACATAGCCGCCTGGAATTCAATACTACTTTGATATGAGTAAAAAGCGTACCGTACTCTTCAAATGTCAAGGTCACGCTGTGAGTAACATTGAGCAAGTGCTTCTTGGCAGATTTGACAGCTGCCTCCCAGGTTCCGCCGAAATTAGGCGCTTTCGGTGGAATAAACACCCACTCGAAACGCTTGAAAGAGGCAAACTCAACTACCTTTTTCTGATCTAGCTCAAAAAAATTCTTTGCTTCGACAAAATTTGTCCCATTATCGGAGTAAATTGAAGTAGGTATTTCTCTATGCGCAATAAATCTCTGCAGCGACTCGAGAAATTTTGTTGTGGACAAATCGGATATGATTTCAAGGTGTACTGCTCATACTGCTAAACACATGAAAACTGAAAAATAAATTTTATTAAATTTGAGCGAATGATGACCGGTGCACTTGCAGCTAAAAGGACCGGCAAAATCAACACCGCAGTGTGCAAAGGGTCTGGAAACTGACACTTTTGCCAATGGTAACTGTCCCATCAATTGCTGACTTGATTGAGCACGCATTTTGGCGCACGAGACGCAGTTCCAAATAACAGCCTTGAATAAATTTGTTCGACCACCAACGAACCAGTATTGACTGCTAAAAAATGACGACAAGAACGATCGGCCTGCATGAAAATACTTCTCATTTATATAACGACATAAGATTCGAGCAAAATGACTTTTAGAAGGAAGCAAAATCGGGTGCTTCTTCTCATCCGAAAAATTTGACTGGTCTAAGCGACCTCCAACACGCATTACGCCATTATCGTCCAAAAAAGGATTCAGCGCAACCAATGAACTTCGACTCTTAACCGGTAACGACTGACTCAAACATTCCGCTTCTGAAAAATAGAAAGCATTTTGGACACAACGAATAATAACATTTAAAGAAAAATTAAATTCACGAGTAGTAATAGCCTGCTCTATACGAATACATTTACAATTATTAACGAACTTAAAGATACGCGCGACTACATGGACTAACTTAATAAAAGACGAAAATCAATCTAACAAATCGTAATTAGATGTTAGATACATACAAAACTTAACTTTACGCTTTTCGAGGGCATTACTAACATCTACATTAGGAATTTGAAAAAAGGAAAACGGATCCCTACTCGACAAAAACTCAGGTCCGTCAAACCACGTCTTTAAATTTAAAAAATCCGTAACAGGGAAACTGCGAGTACTGAAATCAGCAGGATTACAATCTGTATTAACATGAAACCAATTCTTATAAGGTACAATATTTACAATTTTCGAAACTCGATTACAAACAAAAGTGCGCCAATTATCGGCAGGCTGAGATAGCCAGCAAAAGACAATTGTAGAGTCAGAAAATGCATATACATTACTAAGTTCGACGCCTAAATTATCGGCGATCCTAGCTACTAAATTGACTAAAAGACAAGCTGCAGCTAACTCTAACTTAGGTATTGTAAGCGCTCGTATAGGCGCAATTTGAGTCTTGGCGCAAATAATTCTACAAAAAACATTTCCTACAAAGCCTACCAATCTTAAATACAAAACGCAACAGTAGGCTTTCTCGCAAAAAGCTATGATTTGCCTAGAATAAGAGCTATTAAGAAAACGAGGTATGACTAACAAACTTAGCGACTTTAACTCCTTCATGTACGAAATAAAATTATCTGAAAGCTCGGAAGAGACAGGTTTGTCCCACGATAGCCACAACAATTGCAGCAATAACTTTCCACGAAGAGTGACGGGAGCAATTAAACCCATCGGATCGAACGTACGCAACGTATACGATAGCACTACTCTTTTTGTCACAATTTCGACACTAAAAACCGAATCAATATTACACTGGATCCAAAACGCATCCGACGCTGGGCTCCAAGTTACTCCAAGCACTACCTGATTAAGGCCTTCTTCCTCAAATGACTGGATAGCGGAATCTGCGAGTAACTCCTGAGGGATATGTTCGAGCAATTCTTTAGAGTTGGATAAATACTTCCGCAACCGAAAACCTCTTTTTTCCAAATCTGCGTGAATCGTTCGCTGTAATGACAGTACTTCTCCGAATGAGTCGCCTCCAGCAATTAAATTATCCATATAAAAGCATTTGCGAATGATACGAGCTGACTGAGGATTACTTTCCTCTACTTCCTTTGCAATTTCTTCGAGGCACTTTGAGGCGATAAAAGAAGCAGGTTTAGTGCCATAAGTCAAAGTTTTTAACCGATACTCTTTGACTTGTTCCAATTTTGTTTCTCGGAAAAATATTCTTTGCATGTCCATGTCGTTGGCATGCACCCAAACCATTTAGTACATTTGCTTTATATCTGTGCAGACTACAATTTGATAAGTGCGCATTGAGATCAAAATGTCAAACAAATCGCGTTGCAAAACTGGACCGCGCATTAGGCCTTCATTTAACGACAATTCGCCCTTTTTATGAGATGAGGCGTTGAATACTACGCGTACTGGAGTGGTGCTACTCTGCTCTCTAATTACAGGTCGATAAGGAATATAATACAAATTTTGCGCAGTGGACTCGACGAGCTTCCATATGACCTAATTCTCGATACTCGACTAAAAATTTGACACTCGCTGCCCATGTATCTTTATCTAGACTGCGCTCTACATGGTAGAAATTAGCTAGCGCTCTTTCTCGATTAGAAGAAATCTTTGCACAATCGACGGAAAAAGGTAAACTAGCTACAAATTTATTATCTTCTGCAAAGTCGACAGTGCTTTCAAAAGGCTTTACACAAGCCGCACTTTCTTGCGCCTGAACGGAAGGCTGATAATTAGCCTCTTCAATTTCCCAAAACTTGCGCAACGAACTATCAATTTCTTGGATAGTACATCCAACAAACAACGACTGTGGTGGAAATGGGTTTGGCGCAACTCCTGCCACTGTATACCCAAATTGAGTACGGCGCAATTTCAAATCACCGACCCATTTTGATTCGTCGCAAATAATGCTTTCGTAGAATTTTCCACCGACTATCATATCTACTCGATCGATCACCAACTGCTCGTGCGCCCAGGCTGGATCCGCTGGCGAATGTTTGCGCAGTTCAGCACTTACTTGTGCCGGCACCATAAAGTTAGTGGTGTAAGCTATTGATGAAGCTGGGACTACGTCGGTGTCTATGGCGAGCTGGAAATCACCTACGCGTGAAGATACCACAAAACTCACGAACGACGATGACTGAATCGAACTTTTACCAACTGCACTGATTGACGAAGGTGGCGCACGATGAGCTGTTAATTTAAATTTACGAACGAACATGTCGGACACTAGGGTAGGCTGCAAACAGCTATCTAGCAGAGCGCGAATTTTTCCACTAACACCATTACAAGAAAAGCAAATTACGACAGATGGTAACACCACAAACTCGGTAGGCAAACTGCGCAGACACAAAAACGATTACTTTTCTGCGGACTTTGATTCAGCACTATTTTGCGCACTATTCGAACTTTTCTCGACACTTTTCTCAGGCGACGACTTTTTAAACTCGAAGTGTAAAAGCGAACTGTGACGACTACCACAATTACACGCAAATTTGGATTTACATTCACTAACACCATATCGCGCATCAAAACGAATGAGACAAAGATGATTTTTCTTAACTATTTCGAACCAATCTTGGGGGGTTTTTGCTTTAAAATCGGAGCACTGATTTAAATAGTGGTTTTTTTTGTTATTGTGTATATTCATTCACATACCTATGTCACAGCGGAAGTATATTTTAAGCCTTTTATAACAGTTTTCTATTACACTTTTAAGTCACCATATGACCTGTTAATTTCTAAAAAGATTTTTTTGTCAAATAATTTTGGGAAAGTATTATGTAGAGTTTGTACGTTTGGTAGTGAGCATTATGAAACCTAAACTTTTGTACTCCACAGGTTGATGCTCCTTCGTCTTACAGCGCCCTAAAAATAGAACTCAGTATAACAAAATGTTTGACAGCTTTCAACTCTAAAACTATTGTACCGATGAAAAATATGTAAATAACCTAATTTATAGAAAATTGTGCCTATAAATGGTTGTTTTGTAGGACTTACCCTGTAGGCGAAAAAATTATGAAAATAAATAGATTTGATATATATATATATTTTTTGGAACACCTATCGACAAAGTTGACTATTGTGTGCACCTTAACAGTAGGTATGTAAAGCAGCCAATTTTAAAACAATGCATAGCATAAATTCTATATTTATTGAATTTTACTTTTAGATCATTTATATGTACTACTTTATGCACCATCTGTAAATTCTTTATGCAGCAGATTTTATTTTATGTACTGGCTTGTGCACATGAGTTACTTTAAAGGGATTTGTTTCGAAAAAAAACAAAAAAAAACAGAAAGACAAAAAAAGTATCACAGGTCGTATTTGAAAAGCTATCTACCAATTATTTGATTAATGGAATAGAGGAGAGCGCCTAGGTGCAAGTGAATTCAGAGGAAATAAAAGAGGTAATTTATTTTAATTTTTTATTGATTCAACTCTGTTTTTTATAGGAGGTTGTTGCAAAAAAATAGTGTGTGGCATAGCTACCAATATGCTAGTAGGTAATTGATACTCGTGTCAAAATCACCTACTTTATACCATACATTATATCACAAATAAAAATTTTTGTGTTTATTTATTTATTTATTTATTTATTTATTTATTCACTTATTTATTTATTAATTTATTTATTCGTTCATTTTATTTAGTTTTTTGTTTTCTGAAGATTTTCTTTTTAACAAGTATCTTTTCTTTTCACACACTTCTTTTAATGTTTTTGATGTTTGATTACCATGTACTTTTCTGTCAAATTTTCATTTTTCATGCAATAGTATATTACACACCAAGGTTTGAAAGTAAGGGTTTACTTGCGAGGGAAAGCTTCCAAAATGAGTGTAGCGAGTGAGAAATTCCCGAGTCACGTAAACTCACTTTAAAATCTTGTTGAGGAATATGTTTTTTATAGGTAATTATTAATGATTAGAAAGCAGCGTAATCATAGGAGCAGATCCATTAATAACTACTAATTTTAACTGTTGGCAATTTCAAAGAGAAAAAGTTATCAAAATAAACAAAAATACCCATATAGTGACTTCAACCTTCTTCCAACTGGCGTTCTGGTATAGTTGGTATGCTGATAGCTTAGTATCGCTGAGGTTCCAGGTTAGTATCCTTGTAAGGCCAGTGAATTTTTCACGAATATAAACATTTTTTAAGTTAATGGAAAATCACCGTAAATCGAGGTTACATCATTCATCAACGATAGCCGTTATCATTCGCTCACAAAATACGGTTGTTAACATTATCTTTCTGATCACATGTATTTTAAACAAAATTTTAATTTCACTCACGCCTTAGTCTATGGCATTTAATTGAGAAACAAAAAAAAGTAAACATGGATCCCATATCAATAAATGAAGAATTGTTGTATCGCTTCGGTGACATTCATATCCATTAGTAATAGCCAATAATATTTATTTACTTTCTATGTAATGTATACAATCGTACAGTATTTATTTGTTTTTGGTTCATTCGATTTAATTGGACGTGCATTATCACCTTTGTGTTGGGTTATAACCCCGACAATTTAACTGGAAGAAAGGTAGATCGCTGGAAAATTCGACGAGGTGAACCAAAATTTATGGAATAGTATACTGTAAAAAGCGGAATAGGGTTGTGGTGGGTGGGGAGTTCGCAGTAACCACCAATTTCCCACGGGTGAGCATTTACTTTGTCATTTTCACGAAAGACATAATAAAAAAACAAAAAAAAAAATACAAAACGAAGCAGAAAGGGAAAACTGCCGCAGAAATCCGAGCAAAGGTTCGAATTAACCGCACGAAGTAAATAAAAAAGTCATCTATTCGGGTAAATAATTTATTAACGTTTACTCAAATGGTCTGGAGAAAAACGAAAACGTCAACAAATTTTTTTTTTTTTTTGAAAATGGTTTAACATCATTGATATATTGTTTTTATTTAATCGAACTGATTACCGCATGCAAAAATTGTTGATGACTCGAATCATTTTTGCTATGAAACACACAGTTTTTTAAAGATAACTGAAACTAATTGTCCAGGTTCCAGGATTAACTGTTCTCATAAGAGCAATATTGTAATAAATATCAACAGATTTCTTTTTGTAAAACTGTCAAAAATGATGACTTACTGAGTCCTGGTGGATCAATTGTTGGAACATGGTCAATTACTGATGGATCAGTTACAAGAATATCCATAAAATTTACGATCAATCGCTGGCTGTTTCAAAATTTTGAATTTGAATTTTTTTTTCTAAACTGATTATGTAGGTAAGTATCAACTTTTTTTGGATCTTAATAAGTGGTCATTTGCAAAAAAAGTCTTATAGCTACAATTTGATTCATATTTCACTAAATTTCAATCAAATTTTAATAATTTTGAAACGAAATAATAGAAGAATAACTTCCTTAACTTGATCAATTGTTGGTGCATCCACCACACAACTGATCATTATACTCTGGTGTACTGCTATAAAAAATGTAAAAAACAAAAAACAAGTAGATCTTCAAATACAATAGGCAGATATCTAATCTTTACTCGTGGAGGAGGTAATAATTTTTTTTTGCATTGATCTCATATCTAGGAGATAGGGTGCACTAACTATTGCAGATTTTAAACTAACTTTTTATTCTCTGATACTAAACTATTTTAACTTTTAGAGAATAAATCAAGGAAAAAAGTATAAACTAAAATACAGAGAAATTTTTTAGTAATAGATCAAACAGATTAAGTCAGTGGATATAAATTGTCATTTAATTATGGTAAATATCTATATTTCATCATATCATATCTCTCAATACGCGTAAATATTAATATGTTTGCTACCACTAGTTTCTGGTATTCGTGGAAGTTGTCAAACAACTTATTTAATCTACAGACTACTTATTAACTTAAATAATATAATAGAGGATGCGAATTAAATGAAAAGTGGCCCCACTTTTCTGATGAAAATATCTCCACTCCTTATCCGGTACCCAGCTGCAATTTTAAATATCATTTTTATGTTATTTGTTCATCATCCAATTAAATTACAGTTAAATTTACTAATAACAGACACGAATGGAACCAAGCGTTTTATCTGCTATATTGAGAGATGTCAGTTATTGGAAGGAAAAATTTAAAATTTAAAAACAAAGTAAAAAAATTAGCGGTATACATGTTTATCAAATAGTAAAGGTATAGTAATTTTTTTTTCACAAATAAATGGTCATTAAAAGTTTTTTTTGACATTTAACAATTAGTTTTTTGTGTGTTTTATAGAACTTTTGACAATGGATCGACACTTTTACGGGAATTAGTTCTCCAATGTAAGCCTAACTGTCTATACAGAGGTGAAATCTGGCTCACAGGATTATTTCATTTTGTCAGTTATCCATTGGGGAGGAGGATTTGCTATAAGAAGTTTATAATGCCTTACTTTACATCATGGATTTTTAATGGGACTAAAAATATTTTGTCCATGAGGGGAGGTGTCGCTATTGAAAAGTCCATATTGAAACAAAAATTCTTATTAATTAATATTAATAGGGTTGAGATACATCAAATTTGAATTTGGTACCTAAGGAGTTGGGGGAACTGGTGTCTTTCTTCTTAGCAGTGTTCAGAGTCGCCTGCGTCCTCTTCTATATTTAATATATTGTTGTTTAACCTTGGAATTATGCCATTGTCTTAAAATTTATTTTGAATTATTTTTGCAATTGTTGTTGAATCTAATCTCCATGAAACAAGATTTTTTTTTTTCATAAACCTTAGGTTAGGTATAGATTTTTTGCCGGTTTTGTAGCCTTTACACCAGGTAGGAATTTCCTCATTTCTCGATATATAGGTTTCCTTCATCTGCGGATATGATTCCTAAATAAGGCCTCTCATTGCAGGCGCCCGTTTGAATTTTTTTTTATCGGTATATTCCGATCATTTGCTGTCATATACATATAACTTTCGACACTTCAGTCGAATGGAATTTGATATATAAAAAAATGCACCGCTAAGTTTGTAGATTTTTTTTTCTTCTGTCTTTCTTTCTCCTATGGCTGAGTGCCAAAATAATATTTTATGAATTTCCGTTTAGAGGAAATATTATTTCATTTATTATTTTATTTAAGTCATCCACATAAATATTTATGTGTATACATTTCTGCTTCTGTTTTTGAACTAGGTGACAATACCTTATAGCCCTTGGGTTATGTAGGTTCTTTCTCTCTCTGTCTTTCCTATAGACCTAAATACTTTTCTATCACTCTTCTCATATTTAGGAATATTTCTTCATGTGATACAAAAATTAAAAAAGTACTTCGTCTTGATAGTTTGGTGCCCTACGATTGGGTACACATGAAGAATAGTGGGGAAACAAATCAAAAAAGGTTGAAAATCACTGATTTAGTATGATTCACAAATCTGGATTCAAATATATTTCAGAATTTTTAATCCACTCCACAGTTCAGTCAGTAATATTACATAACTTTGTCAACGAGCTCCTGATAAAATTTTTAGCATGATGTGTAAAAAATGTAGTTGTCAGATACAAAAATCTATTGTTTTCCAAATGGAGATTCTATCAAATCAAAGAGAAATACCAATTTTCAGAGAATATTTCTCCAATTTACTTGCATTCGCCTTGAATCTGTAAAAATTGATTCGAATTCAATTCAAAAATCGACAAACTGAAATAAAGATACATAGATTATACCTACCTATTATATCTATCCATAGACCTTGTAGAATTTATAAATAGACAGTGAATTTGGCCAAAAATAGGCGTTATCAGTTGTTCAGATATGGGATAAGAAAATTAGCCCACTTGGCATGCACCTTTACATTTTGATTTTTAGCAGAATTTTTTGATATCGGGTAAATTTACCGATTATGAAGTATGTACCAAATATTGTTTCTCTTAAACTACGAAAGCAGTCTGCTGAAAAATAATTGAGGATGATTAGTAAGACTGTTCTATTGTACCAGTCCACTAAAAAAGTCGAGAAAACACCCCTAAAATGAGTTTTCCTCACTTCGTGATTTTTAT
Source organism: Ericerus pela (assembly GCA_011428145.1). Classification (NCBI taxonomy): domain Eukaryota; kingdom Metazoa; phylum Arthropoda; class Insecta; order Hemiptera; family Coccidae; genus Ericerus; species Ericerus pela. The sequence goes on from WOFM01000425.1 coordinate 555,695, forward strand.
TGTTTTCCTCTTAAAAGTTTTGCAATTTTTCATAATTTTTGTACAAAATAAGTACTTATTAATTAATATTTTGAAATATGATCATTATCAATAGAACATTTGAACATTTGGCTTCTATTTTCAAGTATTGTCAATCCTGTAAGTTGATTCATTCTATTTTAAGAATTTTTTATTTTTCATCGCATCAAAATTGAAAGGATGAAACTAATATGGGATAGCAATTATCTTTGTTTAAAGCAACAAATAATAGAACTAGAATGGTGTAAATGGCATTTGTAACCTTTGTAAGAAAGAATAATTAATTTTTGTAACTCCAATTTTGATGTTTTGCATAAATTTTCAAGTACCCCGTATTAGGAAAAAGTGGTACCCTATACTGGGAATACCTTTTGTGAAGTCATTATTTTGAGTCATGGAACAAAAAAATTATTCCATAGACTTTTTAATGTTACAAACAATAACATCAAGAAGCACAGATCCGGATTCCTCCATAAATTTTAATTTAGTGTTTTATTAAATTTATGTACAATTTTGAAGTTACGTACCCCATATTCGGTACATTTACCCACCAACACAAGCACACAGCCACACAAATACGTATGTACCATTGCCAAGCGGCTTCAGTTCTCATCCTATAGGTTGAGACATCGGTTTTATCATCATACTCAGTTTTTTATATTTTACTGTACAGTCAAACATTCGTATTTATCGTAACAGTGCTGCCAAAGTATGAACGTGAAAACCACCGAAATGAACCAAAACATTTCACCTAATTCGCAAAGAAGTTAACCGAATATTCTTTCCCAAAATTGAAACCCTTCGCTCTCGATTTTTCGACAGTTTCTTTCTTTTTATTTTTTCAGTACATTGGAATATTGTTATCAAAGTCGTAAATTGTGTTGGCTAAGTCACAACCATAAAATGTCGTTTACCCTTTAATGCGGCCACAATGAATGTTCCTCCGAGCAGAGCTTAAACCTTCGAAATTTGAACGATGAAACGCGAACAACGTCTTAAAAAGTAGATTGGAATTTCGTTTAAAAATTCACCATTTTTTTTTCTTTTTTTTTTCACTAATAAATACACGCTTTCTGTTCACGCATATCGGAACAAAGTAGCAGTATTTACGACCATCGCATGTATCACTCGATTCCGCCATTTAAACTCGACGTTAAAAAATGTGTAAACGACAAAAACGGTTGAATTTACGTTTTTTCATTTCGGTTGTTCGACGTGGTAAATTTTCGAATTTAAATTTGTCGAAAAAACGGTTTTGTCAAATAAGATAGTTTTTTTTTTTTCATTTATTCGAATCTGGCTGCAAATCACTTATTGTAAATGTGGAGAGGCACTAGCGACGTCCCATTATAATGATCTCTTGTTTTATTCACGTTTACCATTCGCAACAGCCGCATTTAAAATTCATACTCTCGTGTACCCAAAAGCATAATATCACTTAACCTATACTACGAACCTTCCCTGAACAGAATAGAAAAATTGTAATAAATTTAAAATTCTCGACAGATGATTGACCGACGTTATATTGGTAGCTTGGCGTAATATGTTCAGTGGCTGAATCGTAAAACATTCTTGTCCGACCGAAATGTATTGAAATTTATTCCAAATTTTTTCAGGTAAAATTATACACAATAAGGTTGCATGCTGTGTTTACGTATTTGAATTAGGCTCCACACTTCTAAGATTGGAATCGCTCAATCGTTTTTTTCTTTATTTTAATTTTTTTTATGTAGGTTTAAATGAAATCTGCATATTAATTTTGATCTCATGAAATTACCAAAGGGTGGGAGTGAAAATGTGTATCCTGTACTATAATACGAGGAATAAGTAGGTATGTGTGTATGTGTGTATGTTTGTGTGTGTGTGTGTGTGTATGTGTGTGTGTGACGCTGATCTGGTATTAAGCAAGAAATTAGTCTCAACAAAGGTAATAAATTTAGTATAATGGATATTTAAAAATTAAAGCAATCAATATTCGTGGTTGTCCAGTCTAAATACGATTATGGTCGTAGCCGAGGGGAAGATGGGGGTAATTTTCTCCATAATTCTCAAGAAACAAATTTATTATATTACCTTGCACATACATCTTTAATAAAAAAAATCTGAAATTTGTTTAAAAAAAAAAAATTAGTAGCTAGGTACCTCTCAAAAAAACAATTTTCCAACGTTATATGAACATAATGTAAAAAGAACAAACAAAAAGTATAATTTTGTTGCAAAAATTTTGAAAATCAAAAAGAAAAATGTGGTTTGTAAATTTATGAGACAGACCACAATTTTATTTTCAACTAAACGATAGTGAAATGACTATTAAGCAAGAAAAAAATTATTTTGTGTCGACTAATGTAGAATTTTGTTGCAGCAAATTAATTACGCCGATAGATCATATTTTTAACGAAAATTTTTCTAAATTTTTGCATTATTTTATGAATGTTGCATGGTACAAGGAGGTGCATCCCATGGTACCTCATGGTGTAGTACCATGGGATAAACAAATAAGTTATCTAAAATTGATTTTATGAAGAATTGTGAAGAAACTGAGAAAAATTTGCGAATGAAGTTTTCAGGCAAGAATTTGTACAAGTTAAAAAAAAACAAAAAAAAACTCGATTAGTTAGAGAACTTGAGAGAAAAGTATAAAAACTGTCTCGTAGGTCATGGGTCTCCTCTGGTTGTCAAAGATGAACTTTGTGGTCCTACGTTGACGTCCTTCGAGGAACACAGTGTTTCTATTCGAAGATCTGATTTATAAATGACCGCGTGTACACGTTCTCAGACACTCTGAAAATACGTATAGGTAATTAAACTATAAAAAGTTTGTTTTTTTTTTCTGACCGTAATTCTAACAATTTATAGACAAAGTAATCAAAAAAAAAAAAAAAAAAGCTAATATAAACGCTACAAAAGCTTCCGAAACTTTATATGGAAATTTTCCAGCAGGAGACGTACCTATAGCCTACCATATTATGTTATAATATTTTGAGCACCCTACAGCCAGGCTCTCAAGTAAATTAATATTAATTGAGAGCTGATTAAACGGGTCGGTTACTCTGGTTGTTTTGCCTTTTTTTTTTTTTGGATTGTGAGGGGGTTTGTTGTTGTTCCAAAGAGTAGTCCTTACGTTTGTTGACATATTAGAAAATTTTTACGTCGTTTCGTCGTCGTCGTTGTCGTCGGTGCACCCTTCAATTATGTCGTAGAGTTTTCCCAAAAACGGCACCCTTATGAGAGTCCCGTGTTAAAAAATGGTGAACTGCCATTCGTTTTCATTTATTTACGTTCATTTCACGATACCCATAAGCTATGCCAGGTGGACACAAAAATCGATTACACATATTATGTTATCGTCTGAGGCGGCACGGGTAAAATAGATTTTCAAAATATTCTGCCGATGACCGCGTACTCGGGACTGGCCTATATGGAGAGGCTCCACGAAGGAGACCACTAATTGGAGCATAGGTAACCACGTGCAGTGGGTGTTCAGAAACGTTACCAGAGAAGGTAAAAGTTTCACACCATGCGACCTCACATTTACCCTACTAGGGAAACACAATCTGAACGAGCTTGACAAAATTTCATTTTAGTACAACGAGTCATACGAAGTTATCTCAGGGAATTATTTGCCTTGTCTTCAGGGTTGGGGAAAAAAATTAATCTCTCCAGTAAACAATTCACAGGTTTCACACTTCGTAAGAACGAGAGGAGGGCGTTAAAAATGAATAACAAAAAAAAAGAGTTATTCATTTTTCATTTTTTTTCATTTTCATATTTGTTCCATAAACAACGAAACTGCATTACCCCTTCCAATTTATTTTTTATTACAATTTTTTTCTACCTCTTTTTTTTTTACCATCATTATCTAACCCTTCTCTTACAATTCACGCATAAAACATTGGTAAAAATTGGGTGGCAGACACTTTTTCACAAACTGATTCGAGAAACATTTTCAATGCTGAAGAAAGACATTTGCGAATAGTTTACTTGAGAAAAAAATCAATCTCCTCGTTACAAAATTACCTTTCTGAACCCATCTAGTAACATTTTTATCTTCCCAGTAACCTTTCTGAATGCACATGCACCCCAGGGTCGTTTTAAACAGCAGATCATAGCCCATGTGATAAACAATTCATATTCAGTGGAGTGGCTGAAGAATGATCGCAAAAATTTCCGTCAACAATAGGGTTTTAAACTACGGTGTGGTTCCGTTGATTTTAGTGGTTAGTGAATGGAGATTAAATTTAGACTGGACATGACCTTTGAATGGGGAACAAAGTTATTTTTTAGCGTATTTTTTCTGAAAACCTAGCTGTTGACAATTTTATTTCATTGTATGTACTAAGGCTGGGTTCTTGATTGTTTTCATGATTATATTCTTTTACTTAAATCATTAAGTTTGAGAAGCGTTTACATTCAATCGAAGAGGATATTTTTATTTGTCTTATCAGAGGTTCCATTCTAGGGTAGAACTCAAACAAAAACTTATTTCCTCAAAATGTTCCAAATTTTCATTAATAAACCATCGGATTTTTCTTTAAAAATGTATTATGAGAGAAAACTTCTTCATCATTAACTTCTTACCAGGGAAATTTTAAACATGAAAAATCAAGTGATCTTAATAAAATGGCATATTAGGCGGGAAAATTTCTTATGTGAAAACATTATAACTATATTTTACCATTTTTAAATTCCAATATCTTGCGATTTTTGAAAATTTGTTGTGTTGAGGTAAAAATACAGAAACAAGCACAAAGAAGTCCAAGATTTGACTACCTGTTCGATATATTGAAGTAATTCGTTATATCCAAAGACATACAGCTAAAGAGATGTTCAAAACTGGATCAAATAACAGAATAGTGTGTGCGTATTGGTATGGAAATGTATTTTTTCACAATAAAATATGTGCATCTTTGGATGCACAAAATTTATAACTGAATTTACTTCTTTTCTATCTTTCACATATTTTTAAACCACAGCACATAATATTGAGCGTTTGACATCTGTTTAGCTGCATGTCTTTGGTTATATCCATGTTCATCGTATTGAGGTTTCCCTGTAGTTCATGTTTGTTGGTAGTGGTTATATTTTGATAAGGTGAGGAAAGTTACAAATACCGGTTAAGGAAATATGGACCGGCCGCCTTACGATAAGGCCATTTAAGCCTTTGCTACAAACTGTGCCAAAGGTGTTATCCAATACCCAGTACTGCAGGAGGTATTATTCATAAAATAATTATTAAATTTAATTTTCTCCCCTCAGTTTATGTCAATAGGCGTCTCTCAGATAGCCCTGCTCAGGAAACACCTTAGGCAATGAAATGAGATATTCAATTCAAGTGATTATCCATGTAAGCCTCCTCATTCCATCCACAAAACACCAATAGCTCGCAGCAGAATTAGTCAAGTTCAATATGCACCAACTCAATTCCCTCAGGGTTTTTTTGCTCTACTTTTTTTTTTGTCTCTTTTTTCTGTAGGGATTATGATGGCATCGTCCATGTAATTTTACACCAACGGTTTCCAAAAACGAAAACATGTTACCGATGTGCGGATATGAATTACAGTGAAACGATTTTTATTTTGTTTTTCTTTTTTCGTTTGTTGTTTGTTTTTCCTTCTTACTCGCCAACACGCCACCAACGCGCACTGGAATGCGAATATTATGGGAGTGAGTGAGAAAAAAATCTGATAAAAAAACGACAACAAAATCAACAACAACATCAACAGCAACAAGGAAAGTATCCTTGCGCGAGAATGAAAGTAATTTATCGGTCAACCATTTTATCCGTTTCCCCGGAGAATAATTCCTTAATTTACAGATTTAATGTATTTTACCAACGCAGAGCACACCGAGTGAACTTAAATAACGACAAAGTGAGGAGGAGGAGACGATGAGAGGATCAAGGAGAGACAGATAGAGAATGGCTGCATGGGATTGAAGAGCGAAAGAGTAGGTATAGTGCAGAAAAACGACGACGGCCAAACTTGAGAAATACCGTAACAATAGAGTTAAGATGGAATGATGGAGAGAAAAGAAAAGAATAGAGAGAGAGAGAGAGAGAGAAAAGGAAGAAAAATAAAGATAGAATGGAGGGAAAGGGCGAAGGGACGAGGGAATGAATGAAGGATAACGACGAACGTATATAACACAAAATTATGACGAAGACGACCAAGATTGGAGAGTGTGTATATTAACGTTGTGAAAATTAAAATACAGATGAACAAAAATAGGTTTCTCATCGCTGGCAAAGGGATTGGCCGGGTGTAAAGGACCAATTCTACAGTCAACAAACTCGGAATGGTAGGTACCTAATAATAACAACGACAATTACTCCGTGCAAAATCACGCATCTCTTTCGCACGTTTAATTTTCCAGCGAAGGTGTTGAGTAAAAGAGAATTATATCGGTGTCGGCATTTTTTGATTGCTGTTTTTTTCTTTCTCTATTACAGCATCGGGTACTCATGGTAGATTTTCAGATAAGAAGGGAAGCGCACTTAATGGGTATAAATAACATTCATGAGTTCCAGGAAGTAAGTACTAAAAACATTGGGCGGACGAAGTCGTTATAGAGAAGAGTTAGCTTACTAATGTTAAAATTTGATGTTGGTTGCCTGATCGGTCACTGAAAAATGTGATCATGATTACGAAAATTAGTGTCTGCTGGAATAAGTTGAAAGCATGTTCTTCCCGTTTTCTTCTGTTACAAATAATACATCCTGATCGGGTGAATAGGATGGTATTTGAGACCAGCGCCCGGTTTGTCAATCGCCAGCTAAAACATTAAACTGTCAGATGTTGTTAGAATCCTATTCAACTCTTAGCGCCATTCTCCAGTTAAAACAACTGAGATCTTAACTGAGGATAGAAAAATCGATACTAAAACACTCGATTGAAGGAAAGTTCAGCGTCACCTTGACGAAGAAATACTATGGTTTTTCAGCTGTTTGGGGGCTGTTCTTCTGTTTTGTTTTGGCACAAAAAACATCTCCATGAACATACCCTATATATGCTTATCTGTTTATCTATCTAGGTATATTCATAAAACTCAAAGTAAATTATTATGTTTTTTCACTCATAATTTTTCTCAACAGATTGAGAGGAAATATCCATGATTCATTTGTGTTGTTCCAATGAAAGTTTGAAGCCATCGTTAAGGTTTTTCGCTCCTTTGGAGGCAAAGTTGTGTATTTTCAACATATTCCATCGTTTAAATTTCCTCATGGCAGTTTAAATATACTTATATAGATGAACGAAAGCAAGTAAAACTGAATGTAAAAAACAGCTACCATTATACCTATTCATAGGTAGGCGGCCATCTTGGAGAATCAAACTATACAGCCTATAGGTTAGCGAAAATGTCACATATCTGTGCGGTCATGAAACATCATCTATAGTTGAAGATGCAAGGAGCGCATATTAAGGTGGGTAAACATTTGAATCATTAAGCCATATTGTACCAAGGTATCGTCCTCAATGTGTACGAGGTCAATACGATGATATGTTACAGACTTTTTCTATTCGATGTTGGTATTCTGCCATCATATCAAAACGTTCTACCTTGAATTCCAAAATTTTTAATAGAATTTTAGGCAACGCTTCACAAAATGAGAGGCGTATCATACGCACAAATGATATGGTATGAGAGAATGATACAAATGTGTGCCCATCCTTACAACCTCACAATTATTCCCCCAATGCTGTAATACCTATACAGGTTACTTAAAAACAGCATGACAACAGAGGGCACAATTAGGTGGCTGTCTAGGGGGGTGATAAGCCCAACGTATTTATGCCAACATGGCTCAACGCCACTCTGTTGAGGTGGATGAGGTCAACATTCGGTGCTTGTCTATTTCACATTGGTTGTCACCAGTTCTGTAGATTGCCTGCTTGGGGGATCAAATATGTGATGCGATTATAGTAAAATTAATGTATACTTACGCAGTCACGGCACTACTGATGGTTGAAGGTATGACGAGTGCATACTTCGTCCGCACAACATATAAAACAAGTTTAAACGTATTTATCAGATAGGTGGGTCTATTTTTTGATTTGTTGGCGTATTGTTTACAACATAACTCCAAAAAGACTTGACAGACTGAGCAGAATTTTTCAAGATTCTCTACTGTTGTTCCAAATCTAGTTTAAAGCCATTATCATGGCGTGTGGTTCCTGTGGGGATAAAGTTATGGATTTTTACCCTCACTCCTATTATCTTTTTTGAGGTATTTTGTACCCCCAGAAACGTACCACGTGTGATGATATTAAGTTTCAAAAATTTTATATTTCGGTCACCCACTTTTTGTGATATGGGGTTTTAAAAATTACAAACTTGATGAGTAGACTCTCTAAATACTTCGTACTTTGTCCAAGCATACTAATGGGAAATATTGGAGCTGACCCTATTACAAGAAAGTAGGACGAATAATTAAAAGTTAGCTCTGAGTTTGATGTTTTCAGCACACATTCATCGTTGACAACAATGTTTTTGTGCACACTGAAGTTGGTTGGAAATACGTTGCTAGCATTTTGTTGGGTGACCGATATTCCGACTTGAATCCGATTGAAAAAATAGTCAAAATTACGTGGAACTTTCAACTTTTATTGTCAAGAAAAACATTTCCTAAATTTTGCTTCGGAATAAACGTCCTATTTTCCCCTATCATATCCACTAAGATAGTGCGTTTTCTTTCATGTTGTTTCGACAAATTCAGCTTCAAGCCTTCCACAAATCTGACCGATCTGCATTAAAACCAATTATAGTTTATGTCAGCAAACGCAATGCATGTCTGAGGTACAGGCATTATACAGGATGATGGTCGTTCATCACGCACATCCCTTTTTTCGATTGGTTTTTGAAAATAAAAAAAAAAGTCCTCGAACTACGTGACCTCGTTAATTTTTAGCTTATAAATTATTTGCAATCCCTACAAATACCAAAAACAGGATATAACTACGTTGTTTTAAATTAGAACAAATTCCCACCCTCGGTTTCTCTTTAGATTTAAAAATGTAGAGAAATTTTTATGAATATTTGATTCTTTTCAGGTTGAGTTGTGTGTACGAAAGAATTCAACCAAAATGTTACTGTACAGAGAAAAATGGAACAACAGTAAATTTATTTAGGTAGACAGGACAAATTCAACGTCGCAAGTAAATGAATGTAAATCGAAATTTTTTGTCAGAAATTTGATTGATGAAAATTCGGGCAATGTATGAAAAAAAGTAAAATAAATTTATTGATCATAAGGTGATGGTAACGTTCTGTTTTTTAAATGAGACCTTCGTTTTCTCGTTATTTCTACGAAATATACTACCGACACCGTAAAATTGTTGTAAATGTATTTCTATCTCTTTTTATTTTTCTTAAGTTTGTTTCTTCGCTTTCTTCCATAGTGTCAAGAATTAAACTAAATTTAGGATGGTTTGGTTTGTAAAATGTTTTATTCATTTCAGTTATTTATTTCAAGGTTGAATGCACGTGCAGAATGAAAATGAATTTTATGTTAACGCTTTAACCTTCAATAAAAGGTTGAACACTAATTTTAATCCGTCATTTTCTCTCTGAATTTTATTTTCGATTTTACAAATTAATACCAATAGCTGTCTACCTTAAAAATACGTTCCAATAAATTATTGAAGGTCATTCTCAAAAATATGATATTATCACTTTCTCAATTTCATTAGAAAATTAAACGTTAGTGTGAAGGTATCTATGATTAAAATTATGTCTTTTCAATCACTAATATTAGCTATTAGTAAAATTATTAATTGGGATTGAATTTTTTGACTTTTTTTAATTTGTTTGTAACCTTTAACCACTTTCTGTCAAATGAACGCCATTTCAATGAAAAAACGTAATATGCCAGGCAAGGAGAAGTCTTAGAAATCGACAAATTTGTGATGTTTGAAAAAGTGATGAAACAATTTTACAACTTTAGTCATGACTTCGGTATTATTCCTATCTAAATAGAGTATACAGCTAAAGAATCTTGAGAAAATTTTAGTTTCAATATCCAGGGTAGTATTCGTAGTTGATAAAAACCTCGAATTAGGTGTTCGCTATCTTACGGGCTTGTTTTTAAACTATACAGTCGACTTAAGCTGCGAACAAAAATAGTTTATCCGAGAAACGTGGCTTCTATAATATGACAAATTGCAGCAAAGCTATGAAAAAAATTTATTTTTGTTGATAAATATGGCTACGAGCTATAGGTGTACCTAAGTTAAAAACTGACCCTTAGGTCAACGATCATTTATCTCAGGGTTAAGGGCGATTATGAATATTGGTCTGATAAGTTCTCAGCGAACATTGGTGATTTAGCTTCCATTTTCGAAGCTTTTTATACCGGCCTCTGTATACCCACACATGCACACATATGTATATGTGCTAATAAATTGCATCGTATTTACGGTTGCACTGACAATCGATAAATATGGCCCGTGCTCTGACAAACCAATCGGTGATGTCACCACAATAGTGAACTCTCGATTAGTCTTGATCCGGTAATTGTAACATACTTGCATGAATTTACAATTAATTACAAACAAACAAACGTATGTGTTGTTTAATGTGCAGTGCACTAAAATGGCCCATTTTTCAGCAGAAACTTTCATCAAGGGGGTTGAGCCCTTTATGCCTCAAACTGGTATTATCCCCAAATTTACATACGAAGTACTATAAATATTTCAGTTCCTCCAAACATTGTGACTTTGGATTTTTTGTCAGTAAATTATCTATTCAAATCAGGATCGAGAAAAATCAATCATGATATTTTCTGTAACGATAATATTGTATTGGATATATCATTCAAATAAAATATTCATCACAAAATATAAGGTTGTGTATTATAAAAAATAAAGCACATGAAAATACCAATTAAAGTACAAAATGAGATTGAAGTACAACCACCAAAACATTGTCTTTTATTAGGCCAGAGTTATGGGTGATTTGTGTTGAAGGGAAAGGAAGGAAATAATATTCAAGGAATAAGTATGTGATGAATTTGCAATTATAAGTAATTTGTGAGAACAGTTTAGAGAGACCTATTATCAAAAAATGTGTATTGAAGAAATTGCTGACATATGATAAATAAGTATATGTAGGAGTATTTTGTAGACAGAAGTATGTATTCTAAGAATTTAGTAATAATGAGAACATATTGTTTGGAAGTGTGGGAATAAGTGCTGAGTGTTTGAGAATGGGTTTTTTAGGAATAAGCAAATATTTGGTTGTACTTCTAATTTTATGGAATATGTTAGCTTAGCATAAATACATCATGATACGTATATTATCGTGACATTTTCTAGGATCTGATCCTTTACATTTCCATTGAAATGATTACATTTTTATTTTGGCCTCAGACACATCAAATTCAGTGGACTCAGTCTACTAATTTGCAGGTGAAATAGATTTTTTTTTCATTGATAAATTGGTGGTTCATTGTATTGCCATTCTTTGTCATTGACCACAAAGTTTTTAATGAGTAATTCATTCTAAGCGCTCCATCTGTCATGTTAATATAATTTTTCCGATTTCTTTTTTGGCCACATACGATCAGCCTTATTTTTATGTCCATTTCCCATGAATAGAAACAATAAATAAAATTGACAGCATATATCATAATTTCCCAACCAACAGTTACGAATTTAGTCACTAACCATCCGTCGCCTGATGTAAACCTCAAAATGTTACAAATGTTGAAAGTACCTACACTCCAATAAAATATAAAATTTCATAACAGGCTGCAGTAACTAACTAGGCTGAAGCAGCTGATCCGAGAAGTAAATCCCTTGTGGTACATACCCCCAACACCCAATAGCAACAAAAATACCATTTTAACAGATCCTAAAAAGTTCTCGATTCGGAACATATACCCCAGTAAAAGATAATGTCATAATATAATTAGTAAGGAGCAGCCGAGTTACTAAGAAACTTCACTGAGGTACACACCTCCAACCCCTCAAAAAGCACAAAAACCATTATTGTTTCAGAAGGAAAATATTGACACGAAACAACGAAGGGAAAGGTATTTTCGTTAAAATTCGTCGCTCATATACATGCCTCATTAAAGAAATTTGACGACCGCCGAATTACGGTATACCTACCCTCCAACGTAAATACTCCAGCGCCGCAAAATGGAACAAAGCCAATCCATATCGCCTTTTTCCACTACACTATAAACGTGTAATAAAATTTCGTCGCTCTATAAAGCAAGGAAAAAGTTAATTTCAGATTTCTACGTTACTTCGCCTCTGGCAACGAAAAGTTTTGTGGTGCAAAAAACAAAAAAAAGTGGCAAAACAGTGAGTAAATCAACCCCCCGAAAAAATAACGATTCAATCGGGTTAATAATGTATCGGTGTAGTTTTAAAATGGAGAGGTATAATAAGAAAAAATTGAAAATGACAAAAAACGACGTTGAAAAATTTTATCTGCGAGAAAATCGTTTGAAAAACGAAAGGGGAGGTATTTTAGTTCATTTTTTTTCCTTTTCGGTTGGGTGGGTGACATCGATGGGGTCGTGGTTGCGTGGAGGGTGTATAACGAATAGGTCTACGAAAATAGTATATTTATATCGAGTCGTTTGTAACGTAAAATAAAACATAGGAAAGTATCTCGTTGAATTCTTTCGGGTTGTATCGTGAGAAGACCTTCGCAAAAAATCATTATTCAACCGACGAGATGAAATTTCTTTGTGGCTTGCTCTCCGGATTTTGGGTCGCAGCCGAGGGAAATACAGCTTCGCAGTCTCCATATCGATATTACACTCCGGCTTCTTGTATTTGTGAATTTAAAACCAAATAAATAGGATATTGTAAATGGGTAGGTACTAGCGGTGCGAAATATCGATATTTCAGGAAAGAATCGACATTAATCCAAAATATCGTCAGAATATATCGGGTAGATTGTGAATTAATGTAGTCAAATAACGATATTTGTACATATTTTTACATTTCGGTATGAAAATTATCGATATTTTTCGCACCTCATTGTAAGCACTGAAGTTTGTGAGCCATACAATAATCTCTCCGCGATGGCGATACAAGAAAAACAGAGAAAATCAGTCACAAATTAATGAAATCAATGGTATAATGAGAATGTAACTTGCAAAAATAAGTACTGTTATGTGCGACATTTACCCTTACTTTACCCGCTATTTTAAAACATTTTGGTACGTATTTTGGACCACTAACCGTTTCCAAATGCATTATCGCTACTCTCGAACGTACCTTCAGGCAGTGAATCGAGAGTAATAAAATGCATACTTTACGACACGTCAAGGTTGACACTTTAAGGCGAATACTTTCGACTACTGGACTAACCAGAACACTTACTGTTTTTCCGTAGTTTTCTTATATTCTTCTAATAATACAAATATTGGTAAACATAGAAAAACAGTGCATAAAAAACTAATAAAGATTTGATCGGTCAAATATCGATTACATTCCTTACGGAATCTATTTTAATCCAAAATACAGAAGTACATAAATATCCTCTGGCTCCCTGTATGTTTTTGCCACTAGATATTTTTTCCAAAAACACAAAAATTTGTAGAAATTCTCCCATTAAATCAAGGATTTTGACAGCCTCGCTTACTTTCCTAACAGAAGTCACTACACTTTGTCTGCCAAAACTCCCAAATCCAAATTAACTAGTAATCTTGATATCTAGAGACAGAGAGAAATCACTTACTTGCTGGCTGTCCTAAGACTAAGATATCTTTCAAACTTCCTAACTGGCAGTCTTAATATCAAACACCTTTAACATTTAACTCATCTTAGGTCAATGCATAAATGTCTATATCATTTTCTCATCGTGAAGATAGTCAAAGTTAACATTTATTAATATTATTTTAGCCTTTAGTTAAATTCAATTAGAGCTAAGTTCGAGTATTTCTTGTATATTTCGTTGTTAATTTTAATAATTAAAATTCCTCATTTTGGGGCAAATAGAATCATTTGTTTCATTTGACGTAAAATCGTCTGCGGTTGAGCTTCTCTCAACGTAGGACAAATCACATTGAGTGACTCCTACATCGTCTATTAGGTAACGGAAGTCAACACATCTCGTCTAATTCTATATAGGGCAAACCTGAAGTAGCAATCTGCGTGTGGGATTACATCCAACAGATTTTTATAGACCATTGGTCCATTACCAACTGCCCCAGTTACACACATGACCATACACAAAAAATTTCTCGAGCGTTAGAAAGAACAAAGCACTTGTCTAGGTAAATGCTACACACACCAAACATACATATATTATACCATAAATGTGAAAATTTGTTTATATATACATACATCACTTCAGAACCGCTCCATCGATTCAACTAAAATTTTGAGGAAGTACTTGTGGTGTTCTAATAAATATTTTAAGCTCCGAGGTCTATCTCCCTACCTGGGGAAAAGTTGTGGATTTCAACTCATGCACTACCCAACACTTTTTTTAAACAAATTTTCCACCCAAATGTATCATCTTCCGTGATATTAATATAGCTCACAATTTCATACCTCTACGTCACTCCCTTCCCGACACATGGGATAAAATTAAACTAATAACTTCTGAACAAATCGATCAATTAGATTCAAAATTGGTAGGTCAGTTACTTGTGTTAGAAGCAACGTTTCAAATTTCGCCACTATTGACCAAAAATTACGCTCTGTATCGTATTAACGAGAATGATATATAAATAGAATGCATACACCCATACACCCACACCTACACAACACAACAAAAGTTCTGCTTTTGTTACTCAACGTCATAATGCGTATTCATTATGTTCACTACCAAAACGTGTATGCGAATGCCCGCGAACCCATTTGATAGGCCAGATAATGGAATTTGATGTTACCATAGTAACAAGCATGAGCTTTTTGGGCTTAGAAGAGGATGTGTATCCAATGTAAAGTTGTTTGAATTAAAACAGCCTGCCTATGAATTTGTGTATTCTCGGAGCCCAGCCTCTCCTATATGAGTGAACGCATGACTGTAGCCTTCTGGCAGTTACAACTCCCCATAAAAAACCTATACAGTACAATCACTTTTATCAGCAAAACTTTTATATTGCTAACAGTTCGTTGATAACGATGAAGATAGAATAATTATCCATTTGATAACCTTTTGATAAATTAATTAGGTACGTGTGATTATTTTATTAAAAGTTCGAGAGAACCAGCCAAAAATTACTGGGTAGAAATCAAAGTTATTCACCCGACAATATTATTTTAATGTTAACAGGGATGGCGGTGTTCTTCAGTGCTTATAATATCCGCATAATTAAGGATCCATACACCCGACACATATCCGGTTTCATACCTCGATGCTCATAGATCCATACTGTTCAAATAGTGACCTGGAAAGAGATATAGATATCAAAGTTTCGGATCTTTCCCGGTTGTACGCGTCCTAAAAATTATCCAGATATAATTTGAAACACTTTTCCAGGAAGTTTGCACCATAAAAAAAAAATCAAACAATGTGAATATCTGAATGTTAGATATAAAAATCCGGATATATTATAATTATTCGAAATACTTGGACCTGAGATAACTCAATAACTTCCATTCAGATAACTTATTCAAATTATCCTGATTAAATTTTCTGTTCTAGCTGCATAACCTAATGCTGATACAAGAGTGGGTAAATAACCTCCTTGGATCACTCAATTGGCATATTAATCAATTATTTATTACTCAGCAGTCGTAGAGTGTTTGGGACACACCTAAGTATGATATGAATGAAAGACTTCCACATAATTTGCGTATTTGCAACCAAACGTACAGGGAAGCCAACCTCTGTAAATACAGACTAACAGCTACAGTGCACTACAGCTTTTTGTACCTGGCTCATTACTTGCATAAAGTACAAATTTATCTAAATAAATACGTACGTTGCAATTTTAATTGCACGTTAATTATCTGTCATACCTTATTTGTAACCATGGTAACTGATAAGGTATGACAAGTGCACTTGCTTACAGACGACGTAGTTAGTGATAAGACGATTTACTGCGGTTCCGTTATAACTATGAATTACGTGCAAAGTGCAACGAGTAATTAGAAGTGTGATTTAATGTACAAGTCACAAATTTGGCCAACCTTTTGGCAGTGCGACTGTCATCGAGCGGACCAAGCCCCTAATGCTCATTCAGGACAATATCCCCACAAACACTTATTTTTTCCATTTTTTCTGCCTGGTGCAGTATGACAATATTTTGGGTGTATGATGATTAGTGAATTATTATAATAATATCTTTAATACTGGCACTAATAAAAAAAATGCAATTATTACTTTTGTGGAATACCTTGTCGTGAGAAAGTATTCTCACCAGAAGGTAAATTCAACAGAATTTAAGCGCGTTCAGCCACTTCATATTTAACATATGGGTAAGCCAAAATCAAGGCGAACACTGGCGATTTTAGAGCCAGTTTGGACGATTTATATACTGGCTTAATTACACGCACACATACACACGTATGTAAAGAATACGTACGTGAGTGAGAGCGGCCCGGTTGTGTCATCTCGTGAAGTGATAAGAGATGATGGGCTGGTTCATGTACAGATTGTGACATCATCAGATTGTCGAGATAAGTCACAATTCGGTACTCATACATTACCTGCAAGTACATGTCGGTAATTACGATCGAACGCAATTTGTGTTTGTTTAACGTCGCAAGGACGATTATTTGCCAGCCCTTTGGGGCGGCAACTGTTGTTGAGGAGTCCGAGCCCCTATACCTTATACCCGTGAGTCCCCACAACTTTTTTTTCAGTTTAAATTTCTTATTATATCAGCAAGTACTTACATGTTTCTGTTCACTACATCTCTAAGATGAATAGAGAAATAGCAGTTTTTTGTATTTAATATAATAGCAAGCACATTGTGGGTAAATAAAACATTTAACAACAGTTGTCAAGAGTAAGATTTTGATACCAAATTCGACAATATATCTTAATTCCTCACCAATAAACAGCTCTTTAAAGTTGAAAAACCTATCAAAAACAGAACTATCGATGGCACCTACTATTTATACTTTTCAACTCCGATTTTTCCCATCCCTAGAAAAATCACGATCAATTAGCCTAATTCTTAATCTTCATTCATTTTTGTTCAATATTTATTAATGTAAGAAGCCATTAGCTTCGCCACCGTATTCTCAAACCTCTCTTTTCGTGAAAAGACACTTCACAAACCATTGGCCCATTGAGTAAAGGAAAAGTGGCACTTTACAAAAAGTGACATTTAAGAATACGATGGTCGAATCATTTCATAAATCTATTAATTTCATTTCCCACTACGCGAATGTGAACATAATTATGTAGACTCACACCTTCCATTAGCTATCTGTGATAGCGTAGCTGCGTGGATAATATCGTCGTTTTTCCAACCTGTAGATACCCAGTTTGATCTAGGAGCGTCTCACAGAAGGAAGTTTTTTTAGAAGGTTTACATGTTATGCTGTCATGTTTGAAATTCAGTTGAAATGAGAGCGTCAAAGATTCATCTTTGTTTTTGTTGAACACGAGAAATTATAACATTACTTTTCAAATTGGTTCGTAGCACAGTAGATAAAGATGTGTGCTAGCATATTGCGGGTTCAAATCCTACGTATTCTAATGAATTTTTTTTTTTTTTTTCTTATATCGCTTTTTAGCACTCACTTAACAAGTATTTAAAAAAAAAAAAATGAAAAGAAACAGGCACGCTTCACACCCACCAGCTTCACCACAAGGCTGAAAAGTGATAGGAAAAAAATGAAAATAAATAAAATAAGAAAATGAGAAAGAACACCTAAGATTCGAACCCACAACCTGCAGTACGTTAGCGTGCATCTTTATCCATTGTCCCAACAACCAAGTTAAAAAACGCAGTTATATTTTCATGTGTTCACCCAAACAGCGGGCAAACTTCAAACGTGACGTCATAACAAATAAACCTGCTGGAAAAACTTCCTTCTGCGAGACGCTTATGTTCGATCACCACAGCCAACAACCTACAAACTGGTGAACCCAACGTCAAAATTGACACACAACACTGTGCTATTGTTCATGCAACCCCCTCCACACGGTGGCATTGAACCATAATGGACTAAGCCTACATTGCTGGTATGGTAGGATTTACCGCATGGCAGCAGCGTATAGCTTCATCCTCTGAAATGATGTCATGCTGCATTGTGGCTGCATCACTGGGGGGAGTGGCTGTAGAGAACCTGCTGGTTGCTCGATCGGTGAGCCGACACCCACAATGTTTCATTGATTTCAGTGAGTGACGATGGTTTTAACTTGTCATTCGGTGTCATTAGCCTGAGTACGATTATACAGTAGGTATATTGTTCCCATAACATATACTTGCTGGTATTTTAGAACGACATACTTGAATTACATTTTAGACCGCCTTTAGCGATTTTTTTTTCTCACTCTCCGATTTTACCGGCATAAAGTAAAAACAAATAAGAAAAAAAAAAACCACCGCGTATACGTTGACATTTTGTGCTACGTCCCCTCACCCTTCTCGATCCATTCCAGTATCATTTTACAACACGCACGATATCGATTCATTCTTGTTTTTTCATTCGTCCTGCCCATCTCCGTCTGTTTCACTCTCACTCTTTTTTAGTGCTTTCTGTTTCAAGTACTTCCACATAGTTGGAACTTCACATCTGTTACCACTTTTCTCCATTTTGATGACAAATGAGTTCTACTTTCCTCATCCAAGACAAACATATCCTTCTTCTTCTCCCTATTTTTTTTACCCCCTTCTTTTTTCTTCGTTTTACTCACTTTCCTTTTTTTTCATTTTCTCTGTTTTCCACCCTTTTTCTTCTTCCTGCTTTATTTTCGAAGGAGTTCACGAACGACGATCAAGTACATTACGAATGGAAACGCTTAAGGATTAATTATTTTTCTTTGTAAGAACGAAGAAGATCAATTGTAGAGGTTTACATAGAGATTTCTTCTTTTTTTTTTTCTGTCCTCGTTGGTAGCTTTAATTCGAATCGTTTTAGAAATTAAAAAAAAAAAAAAAAAAAAAAAAAAAACACCAACGATTTACTTGCATTAGTTTAGACAGCCATATGGGGAAAATTCTTTCAGGGTTTGATGGTTAGGATTTTTTTTTTTTTTTTTTTTTTGATTTCGTATAGGTATGTCGGTACGTATGTGTGTGTGTTTTTTCTTTCCTTTTCTTTTACCATTTTCGTTTCTTAGGCTCGTCGATATAAAATCCAGAAATCATTAAGTAGAACGATATTTCTTTTGTACGCTGTGCAGTGTTCTTGCTTTTCTCCTTTTTCCTCATTCTCCTTTTAAATTTTTTTTTTTCACTGTAGAACTTTCGCTTTCATATCTTTTCTCGCTACGATTCCCCGGACGACATTCCGTTCATTTCTATCGGTTCTTAATCTGAAAAACTGCAAATTACCGACATTTTCCTTTCTTTCCGCGAAAGTTTACACAAAAAAAAAAAAAAAAAAAAAAAAAAGCCCCCCCAAAAAAAACAAAACAAAAGAGAAACGAAAGGGAAGCGGCTAGAATACAATGGCAAAAAATCGTACTCTAATGGTTGTAAACTCTTCCTTACTTTTCGTAAAAGACAAGACTGTGGTTTGACCTTTTTTGTCAGAAAATTTTCGTTACGATTTGCGTGTAGTGCGGGTTGCGTTTGCCGATCTGCAACAATGAAAACGTTTTTATCGTGAAATCCGTGTGATCGTGTTGGCAACGTTTGAATGAAATTTTTGTGAGACAGAATACGAGAAAGCGTAAAATGTTTTCTTCAAGTTGTAAATATCCCGGCATTATAGTGTAATAAGTTAAAACGGAAATTTCCTACACTGCATCAGTTTTTGCCGATTGGGAAATGATGGTAGGAGCTCTGAGAAACGAAAAGCAATAAGGTACCAGATTTTCAGACCATATATAAGGTGCAGCGGGGTATTACGACGTTCGTCGAATTCATCAGCCCCACCAAAATCACTAATTCTCTGTATGTCAACTCGCCGCTGAACTTCTAAAAGAGCATAATTATTTTCATACAATAAACTTATCCATGGTTGACCATTTTAATTTATTTATTAGTTTAACTCGTCCCAAACTGTTATAAACTTATAAACTTGTTCAGTCTTTTATTAAAGTACCTGATTTTAATACGAATGTTTATGTAGCACGGTTCAGTTCCATCTATTCATTTGTAAACATACTATGTCTGTGGAAATCTATGAAATGAAAAGCATAAATGGAAAAATAATTTTATTAAAAAATAATAATAAATTTAATAGGTGGCGTGTCTGAGCATTATGACCATTCAAAAACATAATAGTTCAGTTTTTTATATTATTTTATTTTATTTACTTTCTTTAGGTTGGTACTAACTATATATTCACGACTGACACGGATAATATTATAATTTTTTACTACGCAAGGTGGAGTCTGATATCTGTAACCTTCAGCATATCCGGCAATTTTTGTTCTTCCTGTGTGGTGAAGTTCATTGGGGCCAAATAATTTTTGTGAGCTCTGCTCACAAAAATTATAAACTTTTTTCCATGTAAGTAAATAAAAAGCTCAATAATTTTTTTTTAATTTTTGTTAGAGTTAAGAAATAAGACGATGTATATTATGAAGAGGAAAGTGGGGAAACTTTTCCGTAGAATTTCAATAAAAAGAGCAAATAATTCTCAGTTTAATAGGAGTATTATATTTTATGTTTCTGTCTTTAACAAATTACGAAAATGTAAAATGAAATAAAGATTAAAAAAAAAAACAAGATGTTGGATTTGATTGTCGCATCACTGAGTGGTGCGTTGCACCACACAAAATTGCTTGTGTGGTGCATTTTGTCCTCTGCACCACATGTTTTGCCGGCCATGACCTTCAGGAAATTTTCATTCATTCATTTTTTTACTCTATTAGTTACATCCGCGAGTTGTGAGTTTTTCCCCCAACCAACCCTTGCGAATATAATTTTAAAAAATTACCAAATTTGAAAATCACACATATTTATTCAGTCGAGAGAAAACAAATGGTTCATTTTATTATAGCCGAAACCAAGTGGAATGAAATGTAAATCCGAATTGATCGAAAACTGTAAGACCATGAAAGGTAATAAGATAACACACATATTTTATTTTATCGCAGTTAATACCCTTATGTCTTATTTTAAAAGATATCTCACACTCTTCTCTATCAATCCTATTTTTCTTCTTTCCCTCTTTTCTTCAATTTCTTCGTTCATTCCACTCTTCCATTATTCCTCTTATCTTTCAACACATCCGAGATAAAATTAAATTCCTGTACTCGCAATAGCTTTTTTTTTTTCTTCATTTTTCTTTCAACATCGATCTTTTTATCTATCAATAGCATTATCGATTTTTGGGTTTTCACTTTTTTTTTCGTTATTGTAATTTGAATTAGAATCTGAGTATCTTGGGTGCAGAGCAGAGGCTAAGACAACCCAGCTACATAGAACACCTCTTCAATGGTGTGGAACTATGGTATTTCCTCTCCCACCTGCTTAGTAAACGTAGTCTCTTTGTTAACAATTAACAACTCAGCCCATACAATTCTTCGCACTATATTTTCTTCTTGCCTCTCCCCGAGGAAATGACACCATGGCGTCTAGTGTTTCTACTGATTAGCCTGATTATCTGATAAAGTGTCTGCCTTATCACAAACCATCCTTCACATCTATTAATTAACATAAAGTTAGGAAGTTGTCTCCGATGATATTTGAGCCAGCAAGTTACTCGCTTTTAAACGTTGTTTGTCGATAAACAGGTTCGAGTTTGGTTCTCCTAATCAAGATTTAATCTGCTACATTCTGCTTTATAATCCAACCACCAGCTATATAGACCATCCACCCTGATTTAAGTTGTGATTATTTATGTTCTAATACCAACTTGAGCATCACATTACTTCACCTTCAAAAAACTACGCCAAATGCGCATTGAAGTTGATCTAAACAATAGCAGCTGAAGTAGAAACGTAATTTAGTAACTTCCACCCTTGTGGGGACTATACATCTCACACGCACGATGTAATTTCTTATTAAGTGTATTACACTCTACATCATGTACACACTTTGTTTGTTCATATGTTCTTACTTGCACACACAGGCAAGTAAGATACAATGTTCAGCCAATGACAGTTCAATAGATAAAGATCTCCGCGATGTCTGAGACCTGCACAAAAATGTATTACATTATTTCTTATCAACCACCATAGCAATAAATGAGAAACAGCCACTTTCTATAACACATATACATATGTGTGTCTGTGTGCATTTGCCAATTTCCCTATATAAACTCCAAAACTGGTTACAAAATTTCCAGTGTTCGCTATGATTTGACTCTCCCATAAATTCGTCTATGATGTGGCAGAACACACAAAGTTGTTGATTATCTTCTTGTGTGAATACTTCTTCACGAAAAGGTATTCCACACCCTCCTTCAGATAGAGTATTGACCTGCCTTGTTATTCTGTACTTACACGCTTCATGCACAAAGCTGCTGTGTTGGATTAAAACATTTTGCTTCTATTGGAGCAAAGCTCGAAAAGGGGTGTATGAATGAGTAACACCTCAATGATTAAATTAAACAATATCCCTCAACGTTGGGCAAAATCCAGGAAAAAAATTATTCGAATCAAAAATCCAAATCCTCCAGGTAAAAAATGAATCGAATCACGAATCGGAATCTTAAAGTTTAAAAATTATTGGTAATTGAAATTTTTCAACTCCTTCTTCGAATTCATTTATCAAATATCACAAATATTTTACATAGGATTTAGAAGGCAGATTGAAGATTTATTATTATATTATTAAAAATTTAATGGACTTATATATCCATTATACCATTTTACTTTCACTTTTCTAAATTTTCGTTGAGTTTTAGAAAATTTTTACAAAGTCAAACAGTCAAACTCAATCAAGTGATAAAAATGATATGATAATTAGATGATAACACAGAAAAAATTTTTTAAAATGGATTCGTGATTTGTGGGGTTCATTTTCGTGGATTTGAAATCCTTCTTACCTTGAAAATCAAAAAAGGATTCTAATCACGAATTACACAAAAATTTTGAAATCGAATCAATTTACGAATCTGAATCTAAGATTTTATGATTGGAATCCGCGGATTTATTTCCAAAAAAATTCGAATCTTGCCACACCCTGATATCCATAAGTGAACATAAACAGCTGTAAAATAATCATAAAATCGACACAATATTCTGGATGTAAAACGAAAATTCTAGCGCCAAATTGAACTAAGTAAGCACCTATACTTATTTAGTTGAACTACCTCCCGCGTTTCCACTTATCAACAACATTGAATAGTTTTTCGCATAGTTTTGGCAAATTTCATTGAACTTTGTACATAAACTGGGAATTTCTTGGAGAATTCTAATGAAGATACTGGCTAAAACATTGTATTTCACGCTTTCAGCACAAACACGCTTTCTTTATACCAACTGATTTGGTAGGTAGGTACTTATTCAAAGTTGGTAGGTGGGTGTATCTGAGAAAAAAGTTTTGGGCCCTATTTCAAAAGACGAATGAAAGAAAATATCGGTACTTTTGATGAACGGGTTTTGAGATGCGAGTTCGAGAACGAATCTGAAAGTAGAAAATTCGGGATTAGTTCAAGAATGAAGTATATTCGTGTCGAAATATCATCGTAAAAGTCATTTATTTTCGCATTAATCTTACTTGTCGAAGACGCTGCATGACCTTTTCGCATGTTCCGGAAAAGTGCCTGCCTACCTAACTTGTTCGTCATCTTAATCCTGTCTTCTGGAAACTTGGTTATGAAAATATTTCATTCCGTCTAATTCCTTTTCAAATCACGTCTTCATGTTGATATCGCCTTGAGTCATTTAAGCGTACAATAATCAAAATGCCTATTCGTTTCAATCCATCAGACTAATGAAAACTTGGTTGGAAAAGAAAATGGGTATTTTTATTTTTTTTATTTGTAGCAAAGAGTCAGCCGTCGTCTGTTAGGATGTTCCAGGTACGGGTGAAGTTTAATTTTATCTCGTTTAACAACAAATGAATAAAAGTCTGAACACCACAAAACTATAATTTTTATTATATCACTCAAAGAACAAACTTTATACTCATCTTAAGCAGGCTATGTGTATACTGTAGATGTATATACTTATGTTCACAAGATTAAATTCTGCTGCGATGGCTTCTGTAGGTTGCAACGGTGGGAAATCAAACCAGCAACCTACAGAATAAAAAACGACAATGCTATCTTCATAACTACGTCACCGCCAGTAGTTATGTGAGGTGCGGGCATATATAATGGTTCACATCCCACAACCGCTGCCCCAGTGCTGCATTCGTGGTTACAGTATGACAGCATAACAGAGGATGGAACCAGGTTGCAGCTACATGATAAATCCCACCAAACCCACAATGTAGGCTTACGCCATCATGGCTTGATGCCACTCCGCAGAGGGGGTTACTTGAACCAGTGGAGGAGTGCTACGCGTTCATTGATGATGCTGGGGTTACTATTTCTGTGGGTTACCAGCATGGAGAATTGAACCAGCAACCAACAGGTTAAAAATTAATAACCTTATCCATGTGGCTACGCTGCTGCTGATAGCTACGTGAGGTTTTGGGCATATATCCCTCATCTTCAATCATTAGAGTTATCTAGAATCTGATCACTTGAATGTTTGTGCAAATATGAAGTATTTTTTTGTATTTGGTTGTTTCATTGACATATTTGATGTTGAAGTAATGGTGTATGATATCATTGCTCGCAAATGAGGGAACATTTTATCTATTATGTTGAGAACCATAATTGGAACTGCTGGGTGGTGAATCTATCAGCTTATTCAGCATATCCTCACAACTGAATGCCTTGGGTTCAAACAGATTTCTATAGTAGTCATTTAATATTCAGGCTAAGAGAAGAATTACATCTAATGAACCAGTTTATTGGATGCAAACGAAGTTGGAGGTCTTTAGGTTCTTCACAAACATGTTTAAATGCCACATAAGTCCAAAGGGCAAAGTCTAAATGGCAGATATTTGACACAATCTAATTTGTAATTCGGAAATTACTTTACCATTTAAGATTAAAAATATTGGATCAATTATTTCACCAATTTAGGGGAAATTATGCAAAGTTGTTACGAGATGTTTGAAATTTCTACATGACAGAAACACATATGCTGGTATTTTGGATACTATAAGTGACAATTGTAGCATGTACAGGGTTATTAATTTCATCACGCACTATAAGGAAAATACGTTATGGTGCGTTGTGTTATGAAATGAATAGTCTAGGTATGCTATAGCCATATAAATGGGACCAAATAATGCAACATATTAGATACAAAATGAAAACAAACATAAGTAAAAGGGTGTAATTGTAATTTATAAGACACAAAATTACAGAAATTGTTCAAAATGACTACCTTCTGCTAAGACAAAATAATCTAGGTGATTGATTAATTCAGCTTGCACCTGCTCCTATTGGGCAAAGGAAATATTAGATCAACAATTTATTATGGCAGTTCAGAATCCTTCTACAGTGGAATATGGTTCATATTTGTATACTGCAGATGACATGTGGCCCAACAAAAAAAATCCAAAATTTTAAATCTGGGGACCTTGGTGGCCCTTATCTTATCTGCAACATCCAGTCGCTACATAATTAGTTGGTGCACGTTTTGGTCCTCTTTTTTTGATTATAACATAATGTAACGGTCAAAAGAGCCTTGTTTAGTACTGGAAACAACTTCTTTTGGTATGGTTACATTTCCTTCGATGTATTACAATATTCACTTGAATATTATAACACTCGAGAATTTATTTAATTAATTAAGTTTATCGTTCACAGCTATTGTGGACCTTAACTGTTTGAGAGACTTTAGTGAAATTAAAACACACAATGAATTTTATCACTCTGTTATATTAGTATATAAAAACACAACATTTAACATACAATTGATTATTCACAGAATAAGACTGAATGAATATTAATTTACAGTTCAAGACTAAACAAGTAGAAAATTTACAGTACAAATATTCTAATGGAAACAAAAGTTTATATGCCCTGTAAGGGTATACATTTTCCATAATATTGTGTATAAAGTAGGGATTTTCTGATTAGTGATTTGTTGATTCGAGAATATTCGGGGACCAGTATATTCAGGTCACCAAACGTATTGTAGTGGCTGGCAGGAAGTAATGGTACTTTTGCCAGTTGACTGTAAATTTAAATGGACAGAATGTACAGAATAAAAATACGTTTTTTGTGTGAATGAATATGTACATCGATATTAAAATATGACGAACATATCCGTTACACATAGTCTATTCATTTCATCAGGCACCATAATGTAGTATTTTCCTTATTGTGCTTGATGAAATGAAT